>VWZI01014519.1:11590-25864 GCA_013396835.1 Psilopogon haemacephalus
AAAAAAAAAAATCATGAATTGCTTCACAAGGCCATGCTGAAAGGAGCAGTACAGCAAACATTTCAGCAGCTTGCTGCATACTTTAACAACAGAGCCCAGAAATTCATGGGTGTTTGAAAACATTGTACCCAGAGAGTTTTGATGCATGTGGTTATTTACTCCAGTTATATTCTCTTTCTTTCTGGTGCTATTATATACTGCACCATTCCATTAATAGGAAAGGGAGGCAAACAGAAACGTAGCTGTTGGGGCTATCAGTTTTGCCACTCGTTTTCTTCTTGTGAAATGTTTTGGTGTTTTTTTCCTGCATGTTTCTGGTTACAGAGCAGAAACTCCTGGTGGTGAAAATGATATTTAGAAACTTATTTTAAAGCTTTAAAATAAGTTGGTTCCCCTGTAGTTCAGTGGTGATTGTAAAGAAAGCTTCAATGTACTCAGCACTGGTTAGGCCACCTCTTGAGTACTGTGTCCACTTCTGGGCCACTCCATTTAAGAAAGATGTTGAAATGCTTCAGCATGCCCAGAGAAGGGCAGCAAGGCTGGTGAGGGGGCTGGAGCACAGCCCTGTGAGGAGAGGCTGAGGGAGCTGGGGGTGTTCAGCCTGGAGAAGAGGAGGCTCAGGGCAGACCTCATTGCTCTCTACAACTACCTGAAAGGAGCTTATAGCCATGTGGGGTTGGTCTCTTCTCCCAGGCAACCAGCAACAGAGCAAGGGGACATATCCAGGACAGGTTTAGGCTGGACATTAGGAAGAAGTTCTTCACAGCAAGAGTGATTTGCATTGGAATGGGCTGCCCGGGGAGGTGGTGGAGTCACCATACATGGAGGTGTTTAAAAGGAGGCTGGATGAGGCCCTTAGTACCATGGTTTAGTTAGTTAGAAAGAGTTGTGATAGGTTGGACTCCATGATCTCAGAGTTCTTTTCCAACCTGGTTAATTCTGTGATTCTGTGATATTTTGCAGCGAGTGTGACAGCAAGACCCCAATGAGAGTAAAGGTACGAAGAGCAGTACCAACTGCAAAACCTTTTACACCAACACTGCAAGGTGTGGGTGTCTCCCCACATTCATCACAGCCTTGAAGTGCCAGTTATGAGCCCTGTGTGAAACTCAACATGCTTGCATCGCACAGGATTCATTTTGCTGTGTGTGGGTTTGCACCTTCTTACCTCCCTGCTCAAGTTTCAAACCTGAAAAGTCTCAGGCGCTCCAGTCACAGCATGGAATGGGTCATGCTTCCTGCTCCTCCAGCAGGAGAATCACCCTCTTTAATAAGAGGAAAAGAACAAAGAATGAATAACAGTGCATTTCTGGCACACACTTGGAAATCTGGGATGCTTGGTGGGCATTTTCATGAATACCAGCATGAAACGGAGTAGCTGGTGGTAAGTGGGAGAATGAATCCATGAATAATGTCAAGCTGAATTTGTGTGTGTGCAAGCATTTGCAAATCTGATTTTATGCTATTTAATGAGATGTAACAAATAAGGTTTTCTTTATTTCACCATGGAAGCACTTTCTAGAACAGAATCCGTTAGTGAAACCCAGGTGGCAGTGAAACACATTACATTACTATTTTGGCCTGTGTTTAAGGGGTCTGTGATGTATATGATTTCACCTTCCATCAGAAGTCTCATGGCTGCATTTGTCCTCTGCATGGGGACAATTGATGACATTTCTGGGGGAAAAAAAAAAAAAGGAAAAAAGAAAAAACAAAACCACCAAAGAAAAACCTAGTGGAAGTGTGTTGAGGAACTGTGGGAAACAAAGAAATGAGGGAAGCAAGGCACTGAGCCAGCTTGCTTTAACTTTGTTTTTACCCTGAAAGGTTGGGCTAGATGGTCCTTGAGGTCTCTTCCAGCCTGGTATTCCATAAATCTATGAAAGAAATGGGAAAAAGAAATCATGCAGTCTCCAGAAACTGCATCAGAGTGATTCTTAGGACTATTGTAGCCTTAGATTTTGGTATTATTCATCACTACTTTTGTATATCCATGGCAGAAATTTGGACCAGTCCTCTTACAAGAGGGTCTTCCCCTCTTCATATACGCAACAAAGGAAACACAGGAGGCTAAGCAGAGTGTAGCCATTCTCCCACAGAGTATGAACATATTACATTTGTCTGTCCAGTTATGTCTCTGGTTTTCTACAGTAGTGTTGAGAGGGTTTTGATTCTGAATTTTGCAGAGAAAGGGTGTCAGAGAAATCGCCAGTAATTGTAGCAATGAAAGAACAGCTGAGCTCATACCTCACCGCCTCTCTCTTCTGGTTCCAACTTCCATACGCCCTGAAAAAAAATCACAGCAAACCTGCTAACACTATAAATGAGTGCTAGTATGTGTATCTTGGGGGGTGTATGAGTGGTAGTACACGTCCTTGCCAAACTTGCTGGTCTAGGTGACCACCAACTGATGTAGCCCAAGAACAAGGCTTTGGAGATGGCAGAACTTAAAAGCAGTCTTCCTTGTCTTTGCAATTGCCCTTCGTTAAGCTGGT
This sequence comes from Psilopogon haemacephalus, assembly GCA_013396835.1. NCBI lineage: Eukaryota > Metazoa > Chordata > Aves > Piciformes > Megalaimidae > Psilopogon > Psilopogon haemacephalus. Next base: position 14,086 of record VWZI01014519.1, read on the forward strand.
TTTGGAAAGGACTTCTGTTAAAACCTTGCTTTATCTTTTATCTCTTACATATCAGTTGGAATAGTGAGTAGAGGCAAAACCAGTTTTGCCTCTGACATCTCCATGCTGTTTCCCTGGCTGTGCTGGCCAAGCGCAGAGGGTTACAGCCAGAGTTGAAGGCTGACATTTTTCTTTTAAATTCAATTATCAGATAGTCACAAAGACCTCAGAGTCGATTTGTTAGAGTAACGTGGCTGTACTCTGGCAGGGATAACTCAGAATAAATGACCTGAAGCAGCGCTGCCAGGAAATAAAGGGAAATCATACTGAAACCAAACCCATAACTTCATTGTCAGTGTGCCTTAAAAGAGAAAGTTTGTGGCAATAACTCCTGTGAGTGACAGTTCAGGAAATTTGCACTGGTAAAGATTGAAGACTTTAATTTTTGCCTTCTTTAATGTCTGTTTGAGTGTAGAAATGAGAAACATCACGCAAGCAAAGGAAAATATTCAAAGGAAGAGAACTTAGGGGGGAAATTTGGAATAAATTTCCCTGTATGTGGCTTTAATTGCACCTAGAGCTGAGAAAAATGCTTTCGGCAAACCTATATTTCATTGCTTCTGTACCAGTTAATAAACTACTCGTTAACTATAGAGGTTACTTTTATGAAAGGTGCTAAGTGAACATTGTTTTGTTAAGTTCTGACTTTGTGCTTCCAGCCTTCCTGACTTGTTCTGCTTCAGGCTCCCTGTGTCATTTCAGTATATGTGAAAACAATAATGATAATAATAATAAATAAAACAAACCCAAAAATCAATCTAAAACTCCCCAGACCCTGAGCTTTTGAAAAGGGGACCTCTTCCACCTCTTGAAAAATAACTCATGGCCGTTTCGAGCAGTGGTGATCTGGAAAAGAAAATAGATTAGAGTGTTTGATAATAGAGGAAGGAAATATTATTATCACAGCTTGAAATCTGTTAACAGGGCCTTCCAAACGGGGCAAACATTTAAAGTCGAATAGAAACTCAATTACAGGAAGATTTTCAACTTGTCAAAAATAATTGCATTAATGTCAGCAATGCTGCAAGCCTAAAACAAGGGAACTATTGTGCGGTGTCTCTAGAAAGAAAGATGAAAGGAATGCAGAGCATAGTTTTTAGCAAGAGGTCCAAAAAAATGCTCACATTTATTTTGGTTTCAGTTCTGAGGCCAAAGACCACAGTACCGCATGAAACCGAAACATCAATCTGTTGCTTTCTGACAGAGGTTACATCACATGAAGACTGTGGAATATTCAATAAGAGGAACCATTTCTCTGCTTTGCTCTGAACCAAAACTGGTCAGAAATACCATGTAGAGGGCAGAGATTCAAACGGTTCGGAGGAGCTGCAGCTTCGAGTTGTGACCTGGTCTGTGACTGAAGGTTTAGCTGTTATTATGGGGTGGGTAGTGCTGTGTGTTTGCAACTGAAGCTCCTTCCGGAAGGGTAAAATTTATTGAAGAAAATCTACTGAACTGTTAAAGAAAATATTTCTTACCAATTGAAATGGGAAGGTTTACTTCTTTTCTTTACAAGAAAGACTCTTTTTCTTTGACCCCTGGTTTCCCAGCCAAGGCTGAGATACTATTTATAGCACTGCTATCTTCATAAGCAGTTCCTGTGTTCATTCTGAGCAGGAGCTGCAAAGACATGAGGATAAACTGGAAAACAAAGTATCAGCATCAGCGTTTTTCTTTTTGTTAGCTTTGTGCTGTGTTGTAAGAACTCACACATATAGCCTTGCAATGCATGAAAGTATTTCTTTCCATTTTCATGTTTTTCTTCTTCCAATTCCAATTGGAATCCCAATTCCAATTCTAAGCCACTTTTGTAGCTTGCATCTCTTAACTGGCCAGTACCTAAATTCTGCTGAAATTAGTGGGAGTTAGACCTACATAAATGAGCACCTGTGAGCTCTTCAGAAGCTCTTAGGCAAGTTAGTCCTTTAAAATCTCACTACAGGCCCTTTTGGACTTTTCAGCCTTCTCCTAATCTTTTCCTAAGTGGGTAAGTAATTTTCACAGGGCATTAGATGTTACGAAATTAATTGCATCGAGAGATTGCTGTTTTCTTCACTCAATTAATCTTTTGAAATCACTCTCTGTTTTTTGGGCATGTACGAAACCAGGAGCTGCTTATGCCATATGTCTGGAATGGCTTCTCATGAAAGCCTGGCTCATGGAAGTGTCACAAATGTTAACTTTCTTTTCATCTTCAGAAGCTATTGAAGTTGTGCAGCGCTCCCAATAGCTCATAGCGATATTTAAATAGCCAGAGTGACATCCACACTGTTAAGAGCCAGTATTCTGCTAACGACCAGGGTCAGTAACACTTCTACAAGGCCAGACCAAATACCTTCCCAATCAGTACATTTCCTAAAACTATTTCATCGACCAGCAATGAGAAAGAAATATTTGACCTCTAGTACTGTTTGTTTTAGAGTTACAACAGGTCCTCTCCTAGCACCCCTCCACCTTCACAAATCTGTTCTCATTTCCTTACACCAGCCCTGCTTCCAAACACTGTGTTTTATTACAAAAGCACATTTTTTAATAAACAAAACAAATGCACCCACCAGAAACACTCAGAATTTGTGCTAGCTATTTATTTTGGAATAGGCTGCCCAGGGAGGTGGTGGGGGTTGCCATCCCTGGAGGTGCTCAAGACTGGATGGGGCCCTCAGTGCCATGCTCTAGTTGATTGGGTAGGGCTGAGTGATAGGTTGGACCAAATGAGCTTGGAGGTCTCTTGCAACCTATTCTATTCTATTCTATTCTATTCTATTCTATTCTATTCTATTCTATTCTATTCTATTCTATTCTATTCTATTCTATTCTATTCTATTCTATTCTATTCTATTCTATTCTATTCTATTCCATTCCATTCCATTCCATTCCATTCCATTCCATTCCATTCCATTCCATTCCATTCTATTCTATTCTATTCTACTCTACTCTACTCTACTCTATTCTATTCACATCACAAAGAGATTTGCAGATCACCTTTTCAAAGTTGCATGCAGCTGGATTTCCACACCAGGGATGGGAAACAAGGCTGGGTGATTGCTGAGCCTAGGATTCAAGAAATTGTAGCTTGGCTTGTATGATAACTCTTTTGGGGTCTTCTGTTTCAAGGCAGGGAGCTCTGGCAATACTACATGAGAAGAAACACATCACCCTGATAAGGCAATCAACTTTGCATTTAAAGCACGTGGATTGCTTTCAAATGACATAGTTGGAGAGCCCCTTCCATGCAGACAGAGAACCAGGGAACAGTGTGTCATAGCTCCTTTCACCTCACATGCTTGGATTTCTTTTCCTTTAGGACATGGCAGAAAGGGGATTGGATTATGCCTCATCTTTCTCTGGCATGAAAACAAAGCACAACCAGGAGGTGCACCAAGATGCAGGAGGTAAAGAGCAATCACAGCTCCAGGAACTTTGTGTCTTTGGGACAAATAAACTGATTATTTCATCCACTTCCACTCAAGCACTGTTTTGTTGATGTGAATCCATTGAGTACTAGGCTCCAAAGCCTTGAGCAGGATTTATTTCCAAGTGAGTCTAGCCAGTAGGGAGTAAGTGGAGTCCATCAGGAGAGACTCATTCCACAGCATTTGCTGACAAGCTTAGAGGAGATAAATTCTGTTCCTTCACAGGATCACAGAATTTCAGGGGTTGGAAGGGACTCAAAGAGCTCATTGAGTCCAACTTCTCTTCCAGAGCAGGACCATACAATCTAGCTCAGGTCACAGAAGAATGCATCCAGACAGGCCTTGAAAGTCTCCAGAGAAGGAGACTCCACAACCTCTCTGGGGAGCTTGTTGCAGTGTCCTTTGACCCTTACAGTAAAGAAGTTACTTGTGTTGAGGTGGAACCTCCTGTGCCGCAACTTACATCCATTGCTCCTTGTCCTATCCCAGGGAGCAAGTGAGCAGAGCCTGTCCCCCCATTCCTGACTCCCAGCCCTCAGATATTTATAAACATTGATTAAATCCCCTCTCAGTCTTCTCTTTCCCAGACTAAAAAGCCCCAGGTCCCTCAGCTTCTCATCATCAGGCAGTGCTCCCCTCCATCATCCTCATGGCCCTCTGCTGGACCCTCTCCAGCAGATCTCTGTCACTCTTAAACTGGAGAGCCTAAAACTGAATGCAGTATCCAAGATGGGGTCTCACTAGGGCAGAGTAGAGGGAGGGTAGAACCTCCCTTAATCTGCTGGATCCTTCTTTCCCTTTCTGACTAGTTCTGCTGTTTCATGTGCTTGCAGTTTAGCAGAAGAGTGAGGCGATTTGTAGGGACAGATTTATCCCACCCTACAGAAGAGTTACTTGAGAGGTGCTTCCAGGCAGTAATTGAGCAAACTAATACTCAGATCACTCTCTGAGAGTACTTGTTCCTCATCAGTAACCACAGAGGCTTAAATAGAGCAACCCAAGAAAGTGTCTAATGTTGAGAGGGAGGAGTCCATCCCACATTTCCTCCTTCTGCTAGGAAGTCTCACATTGCTCTCCTACACTCAGGTCTCACTTGCCTGTAATATTTGCTTACATCAGCTGAACACCTTTGTGAGCATGGGTGGAAGTGCCAGATTTTGGCTACTGGTGGGTAATGATACACTTGAAGATTTGGCCTCAACACATGTCAGATGGGACTGTGCTGGCCCAAAGAAGCCCACCTTAGAGACAGGTCTACACTGTTGTTCTGTGGGTATTTAGTCTTTCATTTTATGTCATCAAACTGTCTGAAATCTCAGATGCACAAGGGGAGCACAAGCAGCCATGAAGTTCACAAAGAAATCCAGAACTGGCTACAGCTACCCAACCCTTCTACTATTCACTATTATTATTCGAACAGATCATATGCAGTACAATCAGTAAGGTTTTAATCTATTTTCAGTACATGACTGTGGCATATTAACAGGATATCAAGGTCAATTTTGTCCTATTTAAAAACGCTCAAGGGAGTGAATTGCATAGAAAAGTGAGTGGAAGGCAGCCTTCTATCTTCTCTCAGCCTAAGAGAGACATTCCAGCACATTACCAGACTTCAATTTAGCAAGAGCTCACTCAAAATGTTGATAATGGATTAAATAGTTTTGAGCAGAAAAACCATAAAGGATCTCCTCCTACTGACTACAATTTATAGCTGCGGCTTACATAGTAGCTTAGCAGTTCACATATGGCTTATGTCAATGGCAGAAACCATGTTATTTTCTAAATCACATTGATTTGTAACGTGGTACTGAAAGATCTTAAACAGAATCGTTGGCTATAAATTACAGCATCTCGTCTTCTGCATTCTTATCTGCCTTTCAGATCCGTCAAAATGAGCTCAAGAGTCAAGTCTTCGACGTACACAATGCTACCAGTCAAAGAATGAGAACCAAGGCCATTCAATTTCCTCCTTTTCTGGAGCCAAGCCAGGCTGACATTTTCCTCTCTGTTAGTTTTGGCAAAGAGGGGAGAGAGGGGAAAACTTTACTACTCTGTTACTGATGGGTTTTTTATTTTGTTTTTATTAAAAAACGTTGAAACATGGGCCCTCTGTCAAAATTATTTTTATTATTGAAAGCTGGGTGGGGTGAGCGACCTGGCAAGGGTTCAGAAAGCCATTAAGGGTACTGATAAGGGAGAATCCTATTCGGCCTCCACAGCACCACCACTCTTAATTGCAATAAATTTCACTGCCATCTGGTGACTGATGTGCACGGTTAATGAATCGGTAAAGATTCAAAGGTTAATCTGCTGGGAGGTATCGAGCTCTGCCCATCTGATATCGTAACCAAAATATGATATTTGTTAGTTACATGATGATATTTTTTTGGGCATAGGACAGGGTAAAAAAAAATTAAAAAAAAAAAAAAAGAAAAGAAAAAAAAAGAAAAAAAAAGGAAAAAAAAAAAAGAGTTTTTATTGGCTGCAGCTTTGTTAAGTCTCCAAGAGCAAAAACGCAGAAAAGGCAACAACTTTCATGGTGATTCTTGAACCACAGACAAAACTTAAACATATGAGAGGTGAAATGTGACTCCCTGAATAAAATATATTGTCAAACATCAAAGGAATTGCCTGAGAAGCTTGGCGTTCCTTGAAGCTGAGTTGCACACATGCCCAAGAATATCCCCAGCTGGGCCCTTTTCTAGTCAGTGCACCCCCATCTCCTGAAAAGACCTGAGAGAGAAAAAATTGGGAGGAGTGGGGGAAGGTGTGCAGCAAAGCCTCTTAAGGACTTGCCTAACAGTAAAACAGCTTTCTAGAAAGAAACAAGCACGGTCCAAGCAAACTCAAAGATTAAGCGAAAACAGGGAAGGAAAAGAAGCGAAAGATAATTTGACAGACAACAAGAGGTGTGGGTGAGGTTAAGGAAGTTGATCATTAATGCTCTGGCTTCACCCTCGGCAGACTTACATTCAGATCTCATTCTGCCACATCTATTTTGTGGCTTTGGATGTGCTGTTTTGCTTTCTGAGCCTAGAGCCTCCCTCTTTTCCCCACCCCTTTATGCGAGGACAGCCACGGTTATGGCACAGTGAGGAGTAAAGTGTTGAAGCCTGTGAAAAGTGCAGAATGTGGCAGGTATTCATGGTAGATAGAGACTGTATCATGAAAAAGGACTCCCAGAGCCTTTGATGAATCCATGGCCTGAAACACGACACTCCATACTAGACTCTCCATTTTCATTTCACAGCGGAGGAACATAGTCTAAATAAGTCTGCCAGGGAGTGAAATATGACGATTCCTCCAGCGTATTCATTCCTTGTACAGTCACCCATAGCCCAGCAAAGCCTGGAAATCAACTGCTGCCAGCAACCTGTGGAGCATAAGCCCTGCACTTGGTTCCTCATCTCTTCACAGCTCTTAACACAGGATGACAGCCTATGAAGCAAGTTCATGCTACATATCCATGCCACCTCAGTTGTAGGACTTCTGCCTTTTCCTCCTGTCTTTCTGTGCATGCACCAAAGGTTCATGTGTTGCATTAAACATTCATTACTCTTTTGTTCTCCTCTTTGGTAGGCCTCTCCACCACTGGGGAGATAATCTAGCCATAAATGTAATATAAGTCTTACTTATTTAACAATGAACCAGGGATGATGTATAACATATTCCTTTTCTGTGGCACTTTCACCAAAATATCCTAAAGCACTTTCTAAGCAGGATGCTGTAGATATTATTACAACACTTGGGTGAAAGACATGAAGCTGATGTACACAGCAGCAAAGTGACTTGCCCATAGTCACTCAGCAGATCAGAGGCAAGACTGATTTCTGTTTCTCCAAGGTCTCCCCAAGGTCAGAAGACCTCATTTTAATACTCCTGCTACTCTTTGCTATAGATTTGTCAACAGGTTACCACAGAGCCAAGCTATACAGATTCTGGCTCGAGCTAGCAGGATAAAGCAGTATTTCTGTGTGCCAGGTTGAAGTCTTCTACTTTGGGACACTTGCTTGCTCTTGCAGGATTTGCCAGGAAAACCAAACTACCATTTCAGTCCAACTCAGATGCTGGTTACCTGAGACTCAGCTTGAACATTTCCTAGGCTCCAGACTGGAATTTAATATAAGCCAGGGCCCATTCCCAATAGATAGTTCTAACAACCTCCAGGCACTTTGTGCTAAAGGACAGATGGCTAAAAAAGGATGAATGACAGGCAACTGACACGCTTAGAATTCACCTGAGTTTAGTTTGAGTTCTTAATTTCCTGTGTCTGGGAGCATCCCTCCCTCTGGACCATCTTGGTGACAAAGAACTGGCAGCTACACCGTTGATGAAGGGTTGAAAGAGGAAGGAAGCAAGCTACTGCTGTCAGAGTCCTGACTGTGGGCTCCTCTGTGGTTCTCCTCTTATTTGCAAGGCTTCAAAGTGATTATTTGCAGTGTAATTATTTACAATGTGATCTGATTTAGTAATAGGTGAACTTGCAGGCAAAATGTAGCTGTGGCAAGAAAATTCTGGTTCCATTATAGATTAATACAAATGTAATCAGCTGCCTATTGTCTGTAGAAGTCAGTGAAAGAGCAACATGGTTCTGAAGCAGGGTCTAAGTAAATCCAGCCACGGTTTCAGATTGTGGGTCACAGCAATGCTTTGACTAAAGGGCATGGTGAATTCTCATGGAGGCTGGAATTTTCAGGACCAGACACCAATACAGCAACACAAATCTACTTTAGATAATGTACTAATAGGATTTAGAGTAAGTAAAATCTGTTTCCATTCCCAATGGCGAAGTGATTAAGGTGACAATCAGTCCACGAGACAAATGTACACTAATGGGTTAAGGAACTAAACTGGCTGGTTTTTTTTCTTCAAGTTCCCAACTAATAAAAACTTCACTGAAGCATTTTCCTAATACTCTTTGGGCAGTTTGTTCATTACCACTCTTGATTACGTTACCCATTTTGCCTGTTCAACACTGAACTACTGAGCCAATAAAAGTCTCAGAAGAGTAAATCTGAGGGCAGAAAACTCAAGTCATCATCATAGGCTGATGTGAAGGCTATGATAACCTCATACCAAAGCATTTCCCCTGTTTGCAGACAGCTTCTTGCAGGCTGTTCAAATTAGTAATAATAAAGATTTGAGTATATTTTCAGATCTTTGCAGGATGATATATGAGGAGACATTAATGACACTAATAGTATTAAAGCTGTTGTATACTATCTTGAAAGTTCTGGAGCCCCCAACACAAGAACGACATGGAACTGTTGCAGCCAGTCCAGAGGAGGTCCCAAAGATGCTCAGAGGGCTGGAGCAGCTCTGCTGTGAGGACAGGCTACAAGAGTTGGGGCTCTGCAGCCTGGAGAAGAGAAGGCTTCCAGGAGACCTTATAGTAGCCTTCCAGTATCTGAAAGGCACCTACAAGAGGGCTGGGGAGGGACTATTTACAAGGTCTTATAATGACAGGATGAGGAGGGATGGGTTTAAACTGGCAGAGGGGAGATTTAAACTGGATGTTAGGAGGAAGTTCTTTGCAGTGAGTGTGGTGAGACACTGGCAGAGGTTGCCCAGGGAGGTTGTGGCTGTTCCCTCCCTGGAGGTGTTCAAGGCCAGGTTGGATGAAGCCTTGAGCAACCTGTTCTAGTGGGAGGTGTCCCTGCCTATGGCACAGGGGGGTTGGAACTGGCTGACCTTTGAGGTCTCTTCCAACCTAAACCATTCTATGATTCTATGACTCCAAGTTCAGCATAAACACATAGAAAAAGTTAGAACAATACTACATAATGGGATGATATGGGACTGTTAACTAGGATATACATTTGGGCTGAAAAGAAATAAGACAGTGAAGTATCATTTTCACTGCAAGAAAAGCAGGAAGGTGGGCAGCTGAATTTTAAAGGTATTTTCTTTCTTTTTTTCTTCTCTTTTAAATTGAATACCTCACGGCCAGGAGGTAGTCAGCAGGAGCTCAGCATAAGGGCTTGAAATAGCAGAAATATGTCTTTAAACTTTAGTCACTTTTTTAGAGCTGAAGGAGGATTTATAAACTGAGAAAGAGCATTTGAAACTTTAGCATGGTAACTGAGGACATTTTGGGGAAAGGTAGGGTAGTTTTAGGTTTATATATTATTACAGATTCTGTGCTTCTATTGAGATTAAATTAATATAAAATCAAGGAATGCCAGCAGAATAATGAAATGTGATTGCCATGGCTGTATATTTTAGAAGACAATATTAATTTATAGGCAATAAAATACATCTCTACACTGGCACAAATAAATATATGTACCAGGCAGGTCAGTTATGAAAGGTAAGGAAGAGTCACCGCAGAGGGTTAGAACAATATTAAAATTGTAAAATAGTAAGTGCCATAGGGACCAAAGCAAGATCTAAAGCATGCTAGGGTAGCATTAGAAGGACTTAGCATCCTGCAAGGCAAGAGGTCAGGAATTGAAATTTAGCATGACAAGCTTTGAACAAAACCAGATATTTCTGAAACACTCCCTGAAAGTATTTTTTTAATTATAACTGGTTGGTGATCAAGCTTAGGATACCATCATCTGTTGATTGACTACCTGAAATAATATCTTCTGGACAGTCCCTGAGCTATCTTCAGGTAATTTAATGTCTGTAGTCTCACCAGGGAATATCATGTTCAGTGGTAGGAAGTCATGATGGACAATGCATGGTCAGAGTCCATATCCTGCATGTGGTCGCCCAGAGATCAGCTGTGTTCACCTATGGTAATGTGGCTGAGAAATGTAATAAACTGATGCCAAACAGACTTTGGCTTGTGTGGTCCTCAAGGGGATGTGAGGGAAAACAAGTCACTGTATCTTAAAGGAAAACACAAAGTTAACAGGGTGATGAAAGGAGCAAAACTGTACTGTGACTCAGGAACTACCAAGCTGGTGATGGAATGACAAAAGGGTGATCATGAGATATCCCTGTCAAAAAGAGAACAAGAAGAGAAAAGGGTTCAAAGAAATTATTGATGTATTTCTAAAATGCAAAAGCTGCTCACAACATTAAAAAAAAAAAAAAAGACCAAAATAAACAAAACCAAACTGATCCTCAAAATGATTGTGAGTGAAGTTGTCACTAACACATTATCCTGATGCACAACCCATGCATGCATTTTACCACTGGCACTATATTCCCTGAACACACTTTTGCTATTTAATCCATGTGGCTATGACTGTCAGAAGTAGTTTCTGCTTCTGGGTATGTAATAGGAGGGGCCAGATTAAAAAAAAAAAATAAATAAATACACAACACCATCACTTCCTAATGTGTTTAAACCAATAAATAATTAAATCCACAAGCTGCTTTTCAACACTATGGTAGCTTTTGTCTTAAACAAGTCTTCCTGCACGGTTCTGAGGTACCAATGTCCAAATGGGGTTGTGATATCCCGGTTTAGTATGATCCTTCCTTCTGCCACTTTGAGGTGCCATACGCAGACAATTCAAACATAAGGAACAGAAAGAAGAGATCAGGTAGTAAAGCAAGGCATAGCTTAAACAAAAGAGACAGAAGTTACTGTGTGATTTTTAAGATATTATGCGGAAATCTGTCACCGAGCCAGAAGGTGCTGGGAGGCTTCTGTTCTTCCAGGTTTTTCTCAACTGGCAGAGATGCTTCCTAAAGAAAATATTATACTGTCTAGCTCCTTTAATACTTATCTACCATCAAGATGCAGAATGAAAACAAAACTGAAGCTGCTTCTTTGGCACGCGAAACAGGTGGAACCTTTCTGCTTTGTCTTAGACCAACATGAAAGATTGCTGCATCTCTGAACTCTGTGTCCTTTGGAGTAATGCCCCTTCCGCTGGTTCTCTTCAAATACTGGCAGCTGACCAACGGCTTTCCTTGGCTTTGCCAATGACAACATTCTGTGCTTCAGTCTTTCTTCTGTGTATCTGTGTCTGACAGGATTTTCCTCGCATACAGAGAGAAGTATACAGCGCTTTTGGTTTGAACGGCGTCAGTAAAACAAGTTGCCTGCAGGCACTGCACAAACGAATTTCGCAATGCCTTACAGAGAGAACTGGTCCACAAATGAGTTTAAATACAAAATGTGCTCTGAAACAAACTGGCAAAAGTGTGAGCCGTTCCTTATCTGGGAGAAGGAAGGAAGGAAGGAAGGAAGGAAGGAAGGAAGGAAGGAAGGAAGGAGGCAAAAAAGCAGGCAAGCAAGTAAGAAAGCAGGAAAGCAAGAAAGAAGGAAAGCAAGAAAGAAAGAAAGCAAGCAAGCAAGCAAGCAAGAAATAAACAAGCAAGAAAGAATGAAAGCAGGAAAGCAAGCAAGCAAGCAAGCAAGAAAG
>VWZI01014519.1:43238-79414 GCA_013396835.1 Psilopogon haemacephalus
ATACTATTTTCATGTAAAGCTTTCCCAAAACTAGAGATAGATTCAAAAGCCTGAAGTCAGAAAAGTCATGTTGAAGATTTATTTTGTTTTTTTGAGGGGAAGGAAAGGAGTTGCCTTTTGGCTTTCGATGCTTTTTCATGTCATTCTTCATGATTTCCATCAAATTTGAATAGCTGCTTTTTTTTCTTCTTATCTTGTCTTGTCTTTCCTTTTCTTGACCCTTTCCTTTTCTTGACCCTTGCCTTGCCTCCCCTTCCCTTCCCTTCCCTCCCCTTCCCTTCCCTTCCCTTCCCTTCCCTTCCCTTCCCTTCTGTCGTTCTTCCATCAGATAGTGTCCTCACTTTATGATATGAAGGGACTGGAAGGAAGATCTTCCTACCATGCTGAATCAAATGTCCTAATTAGCAGGTGAGTACACAATTTTCTTCTTTCCACTGACCTTCGAGATTTCTCTGTTCTTTACAGTCCTGCCTCTTCCCTTGGTAGAGAGTTGCCTTTGTGTCCTGGAAAGAACTGCAGAACCTTTGCAGAGATAAGACAACAGAGCTTCCATTGTCAAAGCTCAGGATAAAGAGAAGGGAGAATAATCAAATACCAGTGCAGATTGTCAAATTCTGTGCATTTTCATTAGGAAAGTAAGATAAACTCTACGAGCTGCTGCAAGTATTAATAGCCAAAGAAGAAGAAGCTAATCTTCCTTTCCTGTTAATGAAGGAGGTTAGATTGTAAGCAGACAGTACAGGAAGGGGGGAGAGGAACTGGAAAACTCAAGCTCTTCCCCTGAGATACATTAGGGAAAGATCTGTGAGAGAGCTGAAGGAGTTTTTGTTTGGCTTTCCATTTGTTTGGTTTGTTACACTGCAAAACAGAAAAGGGACGTGGGTATAATACAAATCTCTACACTGTTACACCTCCCAGATTAATCAAAACATGTGAGGATAGGCTGCGAGAATTTGTACAGCATTCCACAAAGGAGAGACTATTGCAAAAATCTGGAATGGAACTGGGATCAGCCACAGATGTATCTTGGAGCAGATGGACAGGTTTGAAGCCTCCTTTTGCCATGCATGCAAAAGTCATCATGTGGTGTGAGCTCAAGTAAAACAAAGTTCTTCTCGAAGTAGCTAACCTATAAGGCACAGGTATTTCTGGGGAACTCTAGGTGCTTAGTCTATATCTTACTTTCCTCTTTCTTTTGTGTTTATTGATTTTCCAGGTACTACTGAATTTTAGACCCACCCTCCACTCCTAAATAAGAAAGACAAAAACCATTGTAAACAAAGGAATTAGAATCATAGAATGGTTTAGGTTGGAAGGGACCTTAAAGATCATCCAGTTCCAACCCCCCACCATAGGCAGGGACACCTTTCACTAGAAGAGGTCACTCAAGGCCTCATTCACCTTGGCCTTGAACACCTCAAGGGAGGGAGCAGCCACAACCTCCCTGGGCAACCTGTGCCAGGGTCTCACCACACTCACTGCAAAGAACGAATATCCAGTTTTAATCTCCCCTCTGCCAGTTTAAACCCACTATTCCTCATCCTGTCATTACAAGACCTTGTGAATAGTCCCTCCACAGCCTTCCTGTAGGCCCCCTCCAGATACTGGAAGGCTACTATAAGGTCTCCTCAAAGCCTTCTCTTCTCCAGGCTGCAGATCCCCAACTCTCTCAGCCTGTCCTCATAGCAGAGCTGCTGCAGCCCTCTGAGCATCTTGGTGGACTCCTCTGTTAAATGCTCATGTCTAGATTTCGTCCTCAGTTTTCATTTTTAAAACTGCAAAGTTAGAATTTGTAAATATGTAACAAACAATCACATAGAAGAGTAAGGAAGTCTTACAGAGTTGAACTTGGTAAAGCACAGCTACCTTCTACCAAGGCTTTTCAAAGTTATTTTCAGTTGTGAGCATGAAACAGAACACAAGAGACTAAGTTATGATTCTGTTGGATATGTTTACATTTAAGGAGTGCATATATCTGTATTTATACAAGATAACGCAGAATAATGCACTCCAATATTCTTAAAAAGCAGCACGAGTTAACATTCATTTCATTTTCCTTAAGATTGCCATGCATGAAATGATTTAAGGAGCATTTGACAGCTGTTTTTGTAGGTGCAAACTTGGCTCCTTTCCTCCTCATCCTCCTTATCCTTGAAAGCAGCACCACCGTTAGCCTAAGTAGTCTGTTTCCAGTCTAGCCTTCCTTAATCATGATGAGAATCCTAAAAGCCAGGAGAAGGTCCAATGTAATGACTTTTTACCTTTTTTTTTTAAACAGAGAAACATTTGGCAAGTATTTATTTTGATTGGCCTAACTACAGCAGTAGCAGAGATGTGCCAGTATGCCCATTATGGTGTTCTTACTCATTGTAGCATCTCACCGCAGGAACTGAACATTCAGCTCTAATAACGGTGGCAAACCTGATGGTCCCTTTACAGCACATAATATCCAAGGTCTCTGTTTGCTTATCTGTATCTAGTCCAGATTGGTTCTAAGCACTGAAATGACTTCTGGGTTGGGTTTTTTTTTCTATTATTATTATTATTATTATTTTGAGAGAGGGGAAAAGATTAGACAGTTAAAAATTAGATGATGCAATGAAACTCTTCCCACCAGAGTCCTTGCTGTTACAGTTCATACCAAAAGTAATTGAATGCTTTGCTTGGAGGTCATGCAATAGGATGTTAGAAATTATGATTTCTGTGTCTCTTTTTTTCAATATGGAGGGAGGAAATCCTGAAATAGCTGTTACAAAATAATGTTCACTATTCACTATTGGGTTTGGTCTGGGCTTTATCAAATGCGAGAGCTGACCTAGTGCCTTCTCAGTAAACAGTCCCCATGAGTAAGGGTGCACTGACCCTCTTACCAAAAAAGAATTAAAATGAAGACAGCAATTAAGAACTTGTACTGAGGACTCATGGCTGTGTTGGTTCTCCATGTCTTCTTTTCACCCACAAGATTGATTCTTTGGAGTACTGGCTTTCTCGTTTCATGTAGCAGAACAAAGAGCAGGGCTCACCAAAATTGAGGAATGGTTCTTGCATGCTCCAGGAGAACTAAGAGGCCCAGTGTAATGAGAAAACTTGCATGACAAGCAGAATATGATGTCATTCTCCAGGTCTAGCAAGACAGTTGTCTTCCTGAAAGCCAGTTAAAGCTAGGAATTTTTTAACTAGTAGCTCAAAGTCAGGACCAAGCATCTGGGCAGACACTGTAAACGTCTGTCAGTCAACACCAGGCAACATCTTTAAACTGGTGATTTAATGGTCTCAGCTGTAGTTTCTTCTTTTGACATTTCTGCACTAAGGGGAAAAAAGAGTTTGCCATGGTAATGGCCTCAATAAAGTCTTTAAATTTCATTTTCTTAGAGGAGTTTGTAGTCAATTTCAGCTCTTTACCTGGTTGTACTTGTATACCCCAGATGTACAAATTCAAAGTGGATCTTTAAAGATCTGTAAGCATATCCACACTCTAATTCTTAGATCTAAAGGTAACATCGTACTTTCATCTACAGACAGCATGAGAAATGCAGTGCTATCTGGCTCCTTTATCTTTCAGAAGCAGGAATAAACAGCAAGACTGAATCTCTTTATGTCTTCAAACTAAGCTCCTTTCATTTTCTTATACCTAATTCATATTCTATTATGTCTAGTCAATTTGTAACAAAAGTGTCTTTATAATCCTCACTTGTTAGTACATTTGAGTAACGCAACAGGGAACAGTAGCTTAGCAGCGAGAGCCTGCTCCACATTTCCTGTCTTCCAGAAGCAAAAGGGAAATTTCACATAAAATCAAACTTTATATCCTTGCTATGGCTTCATCCCAGCAAATCTTTGCACTTATGTAAAATGCAGGGCTGATCTTTTGGACGCTGCAAACTTCCAGGGAGCTTTCATGTGTCTTTTAAAAAGGCAGGATTCATTGCTGCCACCTTGCTCTTCAAATGACTGCTGCTGTGACAAACATTTCTATTTCATATAAACAACCTTTTCCAAACAAGGTTCTCAAAAATATTGTTTCTCTCCTAACTGGTGGGGTTATCAACAGATTAAGACAATACCCAAACACTCTCAGGGAATTCTGCCAATGGCCTTGTTAGCCAGTGAGACTTCTGACTCCTTCCTAGCCTCCACATGATGCTGGGGAAAGGGGGCAGATGATCTCTGACCTGGTCCTGGCTTTCTTTGGATGATCCCTGGATGTCCCATCCAGGGCTGCTCATCCCATTAGGTGCAGGTCAGACGTTTCGCAATGTAGTCTCAGCACAGTGTCACGCTGGCTGCTGACTATCCAGGCTTATCCCAAGAAGGCAGTTAAAGCTGTTCCTAGTAAACTCAATGGAGGAGTTTCCAGGCTGTTCACCAGGCTGAGTTATAGCTTAATGCTATAAACAATAAGGCATTATCACTGCCAATGGTAGCTTGCAGAAGCAGCAGGCACAGACACAGCGGCAGAGCACAATTACAATGGCAGAGGCATGTTGTGTTACCTGCTCATCTATCAATGCCTGAGACTAATGGGCCTTTGGACATAGATTAGCCAATCAGCATGGCAGTTAGCCAAGTTTGACCATATTTGGGTGAAACCACAGGCTTGATATACCCCTATTAGGGGAGAGCATAGGTCTAGCACAAGGTTCACACAAGCCTTGCACATATACCTTGCTTGCCACAGGATGCTAATAGGAGAAAAACAATTTGAGCAAGCCTGGGTCCTTAGACTCCATGGCTCCAGGTCTTTTGTCCCTTTTCCCATGGTTGCCTCTCCCAAAACACAAGGAAGGAGGGCGGGGAGGCAAGCCAGCACATGTATAAGCCTATTTTGACCTGTCAGGTTTATTTACTTATTTATTGATATGGTTTGATTTTTTTTTTTTTTTTTTTTAATGCTAGAAGTGCACATATGAATTTAAGGCAATTATTGCTTGAGTTTGTAAGTGACACTTACTTACTTTCACCTGGATTTACAGAACTTAATTATCCAGGATATAACTTTGTTTCATATTAGGGTGATTTTCAACCACTTCATAATTTTAATAGGAAATAACCATGAGGATATAAGCAGTCACCACATTCTTTTCTCACCAGGAATATACATGTATTAATTTCTATGCACAATAAGCAGCAGGAAAAGATTAACTCCAAAGGGAGAATCCTATATCATTGAAGTACGTAATTGCATATTCACTATACGTGAACAATTGCATTTCCAGCTGAGCTGCATAATCACCACCATTGTAGGTGCAAATTATGTAATGGTACATGCTGGTAATTGCCATAGCTATTTGCCTCTGAAGTCACCTCATTTGCAAGTGCGACAGTGCCCTCTGCATTTTCCAATTTATTCTGGGGCAAAATTGTAAAGGAAATAGAGCCCAAAAGACTAAGTCTTGCTTCCATACAAAGGCCTCTGAAACAAGCTGAGAGAGGTGCACAGAAAATTGGGGGGGGGAAAAAATATCTGTTTCTTATGAATGTCTGCTAAAAAAACTGTGGGTATTTAAAGAAGCCATCTGAATGTCAATTATGTTTTCCAATCATTAATGTAATGCTTCAATCTAACATTTCCAGCCATTGTACTTCTTTGCTTGCATCATTTGCCTTCAGCCTTCTCCAAGGATCACTCCAAAGTGTTGAGAACGGGCCTGATTAACTGATTGGCTTTGTACTTTCACTGTCTCTGGCACAAAACACAGAATCACATCATATATCTGGTTGGAAGACACCCCAAAGACCATCCAGTCCAACCTTTGACCCAGCAGCATACTTTCTTACGCTCCCACAAAGCAATCTTAAATTCTTATGCTTATTTCCCTTATAATTAGCAACCTGCTGGAGTTTTATAGAGAACAAATCCCCCATAAAACACCAGTTTTTGTGGTCTGGGTGGATATACGGCCAAATTATGATCTAATTCATAACTTCTTGCTTGAAAACGATGCAGGATGCTAACCTACCCTCAGAAGAAGGTTGTTAAATGCGTAACCACACTTTTCAGTGCAGCATGAGAGAGAGCTTCTCAAGGTACTTTCACATTGCTATATAGACCCAAGCAAATAACACAGCACTGCTGCTCCCAAATTAATTGGGAGATTAATCCTGCTTAGATGATCTTTGATGTCCCTTCCAACCTAAACCATTCTATGATTCTATGATCTCAGCCCTTAATAGCAGACCTTAAGCACACAGAGTGAATGAAGGATATGTATTAATGGTACACTTGATAATTACTAGGACCTAGCACCGCAAGCTGAAGGCTCGTTTTGCAAACCCTAAGACTGGATGGCAGCATAATTAATATACACTACAATTAACATACAAATAGGTTAATTGGGACATTTAGTGGATTTCTTCATGATCCCGTGCTGCACAAAGATATAGCAATTTTGTCTAAAGGTCTTCCTTGGGCTAATCAGATGAGATTTTTGATCACTTGCGCTTCAATCCTTAAATCTTATCATCCTGTGTACTTAATAAACACTTTGACGATAAACACTACTTGTTTGGTGAATTAGTTCTACTCGTGCCTATACAATGTTAATCTTGAATATTTCTATATAGACCTTGAAACCACTTGCATTCGTGAGTTCATCAGTTTGCAAGGCAGGCGTTCTCTCTTCATAAAACCCAGCCAGGAAGACAGTAAAATCCTACCTGCATTATCAAGTTTTCTCTTTAAAGTCCATAGGGGCAGCTCTGCACGCCCCAGCTAGGTGCATGACCCTTGTTTGTCCATCACTTTCCAAATCAAGTTATTTTCTCTCTTCACACTCTACCCCATATGTCTTGTTTTGGGGAATCCAGAGGCATTGATAAAAGGAATGTGACACTTATATCCTCAAAGCACTCCCAGCCATTTCCATTTGTCAGCTTCCAAGTCAATCTCATATATAAAACCAGACTTCTAGGTCACGTCAGCCACTCAGAGAGCTGAAACCAACGGGAAGGGCTCAGAGAAGGTAATGTATGGAAATTCTTTTGCAAAAGACGAACCCTGCCAGAGGCAGGCTACAGAAGTCCATCTGCTCTGGCGATCAGATATGTGGGCTTCATCCTCTCTTTGTCATGTATGTGGGGCTTAGCTTCCTAACGTGGAGTGGGAACAATGCCCCCGTTCAACACCAGCTGTATAATTTTAGATAGCACTCAATAGCCAATTGAGCCAGACCGATTCCAATCTGTCAGCGTAGTGCGGTCTGCCTTGTCGCAGGAAGTGTTGTTTTTGGAACAATGTTGAGCAGCCATTGCCGTTTTACTGTCTACTGACAGAAATTAATAGTGAAGGCCTTGTAGAGCAATTTATCAACAGCCGTTTGAATTCACAGGTTTTTTTCAGCCCTCCTATCTCCAGAGCAGGGCAGGGCTGCCTGTCTATTTATGTCGAAATGTCAGTGGAAGGTAGAAATTGAGCAGGATCGGCTCCTGGGAGTAACTGATCTCAGTGACGCGGGGTTTGGTTAAACTCTGCCAGGACTGGGTTTGAAAGGGGCTGAAATGTGCCGGCTCAGGCCCCTGACTGATCACAGGAGAGATGCAAACAGAGATGCAGCAAGGCCACTGACAGCCCAGACCTGCAAACGCAGCACCCCAGACAGTGCAATTAGCACGAGGCAAGGCTCCAGGAGAAAACCACTGAAAGAAGCAGTCACTTTTGCTAAATTCTATCCTGTGACATGAAGCAGAAATCACAGATATGCTAGTTGACATGAGAAGGAAGTTTATTTTCTGTCTTTTTATTGCTTTTTTATATATACCCTTTAATAAAAAAAATAATAAAAGCATCATCTCAATCAAAGGCAAAATATGAGCTATGACCATTAGAAAATCTCATAGAATATAATCATAGAATAAAATAGAATCATAGAATGGTTCAGACTGGAAGGGACCTCAAAGCTCATGCAGTTCCAACCCCCCACCATAAGCAGGGACACCTCCCACTAGAATAGGTCACTCACTTCACTTTCAGTCTGCTGAAAATACCCAGGCTGAGATTAGTGTTCCTTCATACCCATGGTGTGCTTGCAGCACAAATTGTGCTAGCATCCACCTTAAATGGCAGTGTAACTCTGCTAGAATACAATAATGCTCCTAGATGTACCTTATTAGTAGTGACAGGCTGCGTACGGAGAGCACCAGTGGGGCGGTTCAGTTTCAACGTTCATAAAGAAATAAATTAGCATCAGAATGTCAGTCAGGGATACTGTACCACACAAAAGGAAATAAAAAAAAAAAAAAAAAAAAAAAAAAAAAAAAAGAAAAAGAAAAAAAAGTTCATGGGGTGTTGGCAATTCTGTGGAACAAATATTCTTTTTTTTTTTTTTTAAGGAAATAAATAAACTCAGGACTATTTGTGAACGAGAAAATTATTCCAAGCAATATTTGTGTGGGTATATGTGTAAAGGTAAATTTCAATCCACTTTCAATTAAGAAAAATGCAGCTACATGGCTGTTCTGAAAGGATTGCCTTTTTAAGCATGAATGACATTTATGTAAAAATACCTTTGTATGCAGCAGCTTTGAAAAAAAAAGATTAATCTCCAGACAGGTTTGTCCATAGTGTGGTTCTCACAATCTAGCATCACTGGGGAAAAAGAGACTTTAGAGTCCTGCAGAAACTCTGAAAGCACATTTTCCAGTAGCAGGCTTTATTTCCAGCAATTTATCTTTCGCTGCTTCCTCTCTTTGAATGCCGCTTTTGATACTGCTTTATGTGAAGGATAACAGCAAACTCGCTGGAGGAGCCTCAAAGAAGCTGGGGGAAGAAGAGGGGAAAAAGAAAAAAAAGGCTGCCTTACTTGAAAAAAGAAAAATAAGCTTCCCCATTCTCTCATGCAAACACCTGATTTTTCCTGTATATTGAGAAAAAAAAAAAGGGTTCTTAAATTTCTGGCAGCACCGAAAGTAACTTTCAGTATTTGATATCATAGAATCATAGAATGGCTTAGGTTGGAAGAGACCTCAAAGATCATCTAGTTCTAACCCCCCTGTCCCACAGGCAGGGACACCTCCCACTAGAACAGGTCGCTCATCCAACCTGGCCTTGAGCAACTCCAGGCAGGGAGCACAGAATCAAACCCCCAAAACTTCAATGAGAAAACTTTTTTCTATTTCTCTTTTTTTCTTTTTTTTTTTTTGGTTGATTTGGTTTGGTATGGTTTGATTTTTTGGGTTTTGTTTTGTTTTGTTTGTTTGTTTGTTTTTTGCTTTTTATTTTTATTCAGAACTTGTAGGTTCATGATCGATACAGAGGTGAGGGGTTTGGGGTTTTTTCCCCTCTAAAAATGTGATTTTTGTTGCAAATTAGACTATGGAGGACCTGGCTATGATACAACCAATGCCCTGGCACACAAGGAGCCTTCCTGACACCATCCCTGGAGGTCTTAGATTGGATGTGGCACTTGATGGGATGGTTTAGTTGACATCCTGGTGTTAGGTCATAGGTTGGACTTGATGATCTCGAAGGTCTTTTCCAGCCTTGGTAATTTGGTGATTCTATGCAATGAGGATGCTGAGTCAGCATTGCTAGTAAAGGTGAGTCCTATCAGATATGGTCATAAAATCAGCAAAATTTCAGGCAAACAATCAAGAAAATAGAATTTTGAAAGATGTTTTTTCAGGACTGTTATTTTTTCCATAACATTTTCTTAGCATGCAAAAAACCATCACAATTTTACACTGACAATGGGGTTTAACAGTTTACTTTTTCTAGCTAGCATGGGGCAAGCCTGATGAGATCATTGTGCAAGAGCCTGCATTTACACCTGTTTTGCTTTTAAGAAAGTGCACTCAACAGACATATATAAATAAGAGGGTCAAATATATCTCAGTCAGAGCTTTGCCCACAACAGTTGAGCCATAAGGTAGTGAGAGATACTATTTTAAAGGTGAGCAAAGCTGTGCACAAGCTGCTTTTGTGTTGCCAGTAGATTATTCTGATTAGCAAGCCTTTATATATATATATATATATATATATATATATATTTGGGGTGTAACATCTTAGAAAAGAGACTTTTGGTCTCCTTGTCGCTGAATTTCTGCCAGCAGGAAGAGCTGAACAGATTGGTTTGTATGCTGTCCACTGAGCTACATAGGCACAAGTAGAGCTTGGTTTGTAGGTTATTTCAGCTGGTGTAGCCTCTTTGTGCTATCTGTATCAAACCCAGGTATTTATTACTTGGAAACCCAGCAGAGAGCCTGTCCTTTCATCATTTAACTGTGGGATCTGACATGTTATAAAATGCACCTGTTAGAGTCTGGGCTGGAATTCAGTTCGCTCTCGTGACTCTTGCAGCTGAACTAATGGGCTGAAAGGTTATACTGGGTAAATACAAGATCCCAAATTGATTCACAGAGAGGTCTGGAGAGCTGCAATTATTGCACTTTGTAAATTTTGGCCGTGCCACAATAATCACATTGTTATTTTGCATTAAATAGGCCACGACTAGGGTGACTCTGCTTATGCATTTGGGATTTTCAAAACCAAAGCCTTTTGGTTAATACTTCTCGTGCTAAATGCCAGGCACTTCTGAGTAAGAAAGTGAAATGGCTCTATTGCAATAGCTGCAGTTTTGTAAGTGGTGACCACCTCTTCTACTCATTGTTTATACTATTTGTCACATTTGAGTAGTAGTATAGCTGAGCACTGAGCAAATTCAGTAAGAAGCTTACTATGACTTGTGAAAAAATAATAATCATTTTCATAGAATCATAGAATGGTTTAGGTTGGAAGGGACCTCAAAGCTCATCCAGTTCCAACCCCCCTGTGCTATAGGCAGGGACACCTCCCACTAGAACAGCTAGTTATCTAACCTGGCCTTGAGCACCTCCAGGAAGGGAGCAGCCACAACCCCCCTGGGCAACCCATTCCAGTGTCTCACCACCTTCACTGTAAAGAATTTCTTTCTAATATCCAGTCTAAACATATCTTCCTCAAGCTTAAAGCCATTCCTTCTCATCCTATCGCTACAAGCCCTTGTAAAAAGTCCTTTCTCTACTTTCTTTTAGGCTCCTTCAGATACTGAAAGGCCACTATAAGATCTCCCCAGACCCTTCTTTACTCTAGGCTGAACAGCCCTACCTCTCCAGCCTGTCCCTATAGGGGAGGTGCTCTAACCCTCTGATCGTCTTTGTGGCCCTTCTTTGGACCCACTCCATCAGTTCAGTGTCCTTCTTATGTCGAGGACACCAGAACTGGACACAGTACTCCTGTGGGATCTCTTAAGAACAGAGTAGAAGGGTTGCTTCTATTGGTTTCTGTGAAGTGTAGAGAAACAGAGCACTACCCATGGGAGAAGAAAAAGGCACCAAGTCAACACTTAGCTCACCTCATCAGTTTGTTTTCTGAACAAACTCAGCCCAGCAAGACTTGAATGGTCCCTGGTCCCTTGAGCCAAAAAGGCAGCTTCTCCCTGGACTGCAGGAGAGCTGGAAAGGCAGGAGTGTTGGCACCGTGCCTTGTACCACGCTCTTCAGAATAGCATTTGCCTGATGTGAGCAAAATTGATGGGGCAGGAGGTTCCTCATTTCCCAGAAGAGCAGCTCACCAGCTGCCACTGCAACATGCACTTATCATTCCTACTATGTCCTGGGTACAGGAGACTTCTCCCCTCCAGCCCTCCCTGCATATATGTGGTGCTTTACTGCCTTTGGGCTCACAGATTTGCTGAGCTGCTTTCAGCTGGCAGCATAGGAAGGCAATGACCTCACTGCCAGCCAGTGAGAGGAGAGTTCTCACAGCAGCCCTGGCTTTTTCAGGAGAGAATCTTGGGCCATGTCTTCAGAGGCTCTTGGGCAGGCCCTCATCTGGTGTAAATTGTCAGCCTTGCCACAGTCCACTCAGCAGAGATCTGTCAAATTTGCACTGCCTGAGAAGCTGTTTCTCCAATGACAACCCCAGACAGTCAGGGCCTGCTTTGCATTAGGGGGTGGCTGCATCAACCTCTGCAGAGACCTCTGAGCACAGCTCTCATTTGGGGAAAGTCTCTCCGAGGTTCCTACTTAACGTTGCTGTGTCTGACTTCAGGGTGAGAGCACATGTTCACCTTTTAAAGTCCTCGTCCAGGTTGCTAAGACAGCAGAGAAGTGGCAGGATCTTTTAATATCCTGTGGAGAAGATGGTTTAGCAGAGCAGCTGCCAAGTAGGAGCAGTTGACATTGCTTGGGAACGGGGAGCAAGCATCGCTTTTGCTCGCTCTTGCCTCCCTCAGCAGACTGAACATAATAAATATAGTGGCAAGAAACAAACGGTCTCCCCTGCTGCTTTACTAGAAACTGGAGTGCCAAATCTTCCTCTACCAGATGAAAAATAGAGTGGGCAGGATGTGACAGGGTTTCTAAAATAAGCTTTGCAAAAGGTAGAGTACCTCACAAGCAGGATATGAGAAAGAGGATGGATATGATCCGAAAGGGGCACTGTGGCGTGATGGAAAGCCCTGAAGGGTGGGAAGAGAAACACTCTGAGCACTTGGTACAGAGCAGAGCACTTACAGTACCACTTTGAGGAGCGTCTGCGGTTTCTGAGGTCTGCTGAGGCAGTTGCTGGATGTGTATCAGGGTGTATTATCACAGGAATGGATTGTGGTTTAATTCCCTCTACCATGCCCAGTCCCAAGTAACATAAAGGAGCAAAGGACATGCTGGAGTGTGTCCAGAGAAGGGCCAGGAGGATGCTCAGAGGGCTGCAGCACCTCTGCTGTGAGGACAGACTGAGAAGTTGGGGCTGTTCAATTTGGAGAAGAGGAGACTCCCAGGTGACCTTATTGTGGCCTTCCAGTATCTGAAGGGGACCTACAAAAAAACTGGGGAGGGACCTTTGAGGCTATCAGGTAGTGACAGGACTAGGAGGAATGGAGCAAAGCTGGAGGTAGGGATATTCAGATTGGATGTGAGGAGGAAGTTGTTGAGCATGAGAATGGTGAGACCCTGGAATGAGTTGCCCAGGGAGGTGGTTGGGGCCACATCCGTGGAGGTGTTTTAAGGGCAGGCTGGATGAGGCTCTGTCCAGTCTAATCTAGGGTAGGGTGTCCCTGGGCATGGTAGGGGTGTTGGAACGAGATGATCCTTCCAACCCTGACTGATTCTATGATTCTATGAAATATTCCCCCCAAATGCTGTATTGGTGTCCATCAGGGATCTACAGTCACCAAAAGCAAAGACTCTCTGTATGTATTTTCAGTGCTTTCTGCACAGCATCAGTGAAAAGGGAAGGTGCCAGTCGATGTGATAGCATGCCACTAAAATCTTTTAACAGCCTCATTGGTTATAGCTGGGGTGAGTAACTGGTAAGATGATCCTCTGGACACATATTGTGGAAACTTTTTGGTCAGCTACCATGCAGCCAGCAGATTTAGGGCCAGCGATTAAGTTACTGAAGGCTTTTGTTTTGAAATACGTCCTCCTCTATATATCTTTCAGGGCTAGCCATGTGCTGAAGGGTTCCTAACCAAACGGTGATTCTCTTCCTTGCTTTTAGAGGTCTCACTTACAAGCTGCAGGCACCAGCGGCCAGCTCCCTCCTGATTTCCGATGACCACATCACTCAGCAGAGGCTGAAAGGAGCAGATAAGTCAGTCAATGAGTGGGTCACAAGCAGTCAAAATGTACATTTCTTAGAAGGCAGAGGGGTTTAGTTGTTAAAAAAAAAGGGTGCTGTAAATCTGTTCTTTTGAGCCCAGGGAGTTATTGGAGTTCAAGAGATCCTTTGTGTAGTTAAATTGTCACAGGAGTCAAAGTCGGGCTTTGGGAAGCAGCAGAGCATAATGTGGAGGGTTTGTAGGTTTCTCTGAGACACAGGCAGAAGAAAGAATTGCCACTTCAGATTCCTGGTCAGGACAATTCGTGCAGCTTCTCTTGGCTTTATTGTTTAGCCAGTTGATTTTAGAGTTAATGATTTAATTGCTGAGGACTTTCGTTTTGCATCAGTGTTGTGGTGTACTCCTGTAATTGGTTTGCCATCCTGCTAGGACTTATCAAAGAAAACCATTGTGGGGTTTGGGTTGCGTTGGTTTGGGCTGGGTTTTTTTAACTTCTAAGTGACTTCAACAATTTTTCCACCTGAAAATGTTAATATGCACTTCCTAGTTATGACCACCTCCTCGAGTCAAAGGACAAACTCACATCAATGGCCTTTGCACCAGCTGAGGATCTGGCCCCTGACTTAAAAAACAGACTAAAGGAAATTCCGTCCAAAGCTGACTTCTCTGTTACAGTGGTTCAACCTGTGTGAAATGCTTTGAGGACATGATATTGGGATTTTAATTTTTTTTTTTTTTCCAAGAGGATCAAATGCAAGAAACAAATAGGCGTGCAAAGTCTGCTTCCCAGGTTATTTGGGTTTCAGAGCTCTGTCGTGTCCTGCTGCAGAGTCTTTTCTTTTGCTTTGGTAAAACATCAGAGTGTAGAAGGGTGACCCTGTGCACTTGTTTCAGATGAGTGTAAACAGAAGATGATATTACTTGTCTGAATGAAGTGAACTATCCCATGGTGGAGAATAAAAGCTGTCTCCTAGAGCTTTTTTTTTTTTTTTCTCAAAAAAAAAAGACGAGTGAGAACTTAAAAGTCAAAAGACCCAAGAAGAGGCTGAAAGTTGATTACTTTAAGGATTAAACTGTTACCCTGGTGAAGTCAGCAAATACTGTTTCTAAGCAATGATTTCAGTGTCTCTTGAGCGCTGTGAATCTGAATCTCACAACCGGGAATGTATTTCTTGAAGGCATAAATATATTTTTATTAGGTTTTTGTTTTTGGTTTTTTTTTTCAATGTCATTTGGTGTTTTGACTCCAACAAAATACATTCTGGGGTGGTGTATTAAAAGAAAAAAAAAAATCAGCTTGCGCAGAGAGTTTCATCTGCCTGGTTGCTTTTAAAATATGCAAAAAGCTAGAAGTGCACCATTAAAAACCAATTGTAGGGCCCTAAAATTCGCATCAAATTGCAATGAATTGTCTTCTGCTGAAAAAAATGTCCTTGCATGTGGTGTAGAATTCCCCCCCACTTATCCTTTCTTGAAATTCCTCAGAAGAGGCAGAGGAAAGCACTGTTGCTCTGGTAGCATCTAGTTAGGTAGTGATTTAATTTTTTTTTTTCTCCCCACCAAGTCTTGCTTATTATTTCACCCAGAAAGTAGGTAGATATTAAAGGCTACCCAGATGGTTTATATATTGCTATAATAATCTTGTTCATAGAAACTCTCACAAAGAAAATAATTAATCATAAACAGGCTGTGATCCCCGTAAAGCAGTGACTGTTTTAAGTTGAAATCCCATAATGGCTATGACCTCTAACCCTGATGTAACTGTTTTTATCCTAGCTCCTAAAGTGGCTGCTCATGAAAGGCCATCAAATACAGAAGTAAATGCAGAGGTTAACAAAGTTAGTGGACCAAACAAACTTGATACTGAGAATGAACTTTCACATGCAGCAAGAAAATAAACACCCCCTCTCCTAGGCTGAGCTACACAGGAGGTTTGAGATGCCAAAATATTAAATGTTATTAAGCACATAATCTCTATTTTACAGATAAGTGTTTACGCTGAGGGTTGCCATCCTTTCATATTGATAAAAAGACTTCACTCAAAAATTAAAAAAAAAAGAAAGAAAAGAAAGAAAAAGAAAAGAAAAAGGAAAAAAAAGTTCATGTGCTTGTGTTTTTCCAATGAGATAGTTTTTGCTCCAGACTTTGAGAGCACTATTAACTGGTTTGGGGAAGAGATTGCATTGAGGGGTGTAAATCTTTAGCAGTTTGTGTGTGGCCCAGTTATTAACATGTCATTTCAGTTTTAAACCCCTCTCCAAGGTGGAATCTTTGTACAATATTATGCTTCAGGAGGTTTTTTTTATTATTTTAAGGATGGTTGGTCCTTGCATTTTTTTTTTTCCTGGTTTTATTTCCTCCCCATAGATGGGGAAAATGTAAGTTACCTCTCTAATGCACTGTCTGTCGTAGCAGATTATTGTTTCAGAAATACAGGATTCTGCACTGCTGGCAATCTAGCACAGATCACAGAGGAACACATCCAGACAAAATACTCTCCAGAGAAGGAGACTCCACAACCTCCCTGGGGAGCCTGTGCCAGTGCTCTGGGACCCTTACAGTCAAGAAGTTCCTCCTTATGTTGAGGTAGAACCTCCTGTGCTGCAACTTAAACACATTGCTTCTTGTCCTATCACAGGCACCAAGTGAGCAGAGCCTGTCCCCCCACTCCTGACCAGCCCTCAGATGTTTATAAACACTGATTAAATCCCCTCTCTGTCTTCTCTTTTCCAGACTACACAGCCCCAGGTCCCTCAGCCTCTCCTCATAAGTCATACCCTCCAGTCTCCCTAGTCATCCTCGTAGCCCTCCACTGGACCCTCTCCAGCAGATCCCTGTCCCTCTTAAACTGGGGAGCCCAAAACTGAAGGCAGTACTCAAGATGGGGTCTCACCAGGGCAGAGGGGAAGGAGAACCTTCCTTGATCTGCTGGACACAGTCTTCTTAATATAACCCAGGATGCCATTGGCCTTCTTGGCCACAAGGGCACATTACTGTCCCATGGTTAACTTCTTATCCACCAGGACTGTCAGGTCCCTCTCCACAGGACTGCTCTCTGGCAGAAGCCTTTCAAAACTTTCTCCAAGACAAGTCCTTAATCTTATCTATGCAGGCAGAGTTCATACCAGCTTCAATTCACCAAAGCTCAAGATACAAAATTGGAACACCTCTTCCTTCTCCTGACGCATACATCTCAGTTGCCTGCACTGGAAGCAACAATGGGAACATTCATCTAAAACAAGTGCAAGAAAAGGAAGCCCAAATTCAGAAGCTCTTCATAAAAGAAAGGAACCCAAATATAACCTTCCATTCCTAGGCTAGCCAGAAGCTGGCTTCTTCCAAGTGAGTACTTGTTGTGTTTGCATCACCACTTCTTCCGTAATAGGCTTCTGATTGACAGATGATTGCGGGAATATCCAAGAATACGACTGCTAACACACAGTTCTGTAACAGCAGGCTGCAATCAAAGCCTGAGCTCAGCTTGAGTCATTGTTGTTTATGAATGTAAGCCAGGGGAGCTGGAATCCTTACTTTAGAAGAGCCGAAGACTTTGCGGCGTCCTTCTGGCAACAACGGCACGTCAGAGGTATATCTTCAAGACCACGTTGGCAAACACATTGTAACATTTGTGGTAGCCACTTGACAATGGAAAACCTTAGGATGGATTTTCAGCTCATAAATAAAACAAGAAAGGCCCACGCTTACACGATCACAACTGCTGAACCCAGCCATCTGTATAATGTCCCTGTTTGCAGTGACATTCCTCTAGATGAGCAGTCCATCATTACACAGCAAACACGTAATTATGGCTACAGATTTGTTTTGACAGTATTTCCAACTTGCAACCTGCTACAGAACTTCCTTGTCTCCGCTCCTCTCAGCCATGTTGCAAGTGAAATGTTTTCTAAACACATTCAGTGGCTACCTTACCTCAAAAAGTAAGGGTGAGCCACCTTTGTTTACCAGATTTACTTAGAACAGTAATCGAGTCGTCTGAAGACCCCTAGCAGACCTTCCAACTCTTTTCTTCTTGCCGCCTTCCTGTAGGTGCCCTTTGTAGGACCCAAAGCCTTCAAACTGGATGAAGGTACTGAAGAGTTTTTCTCAACGCTAAGGACAGGCTGGCATGAAGTGAAAAAATATCTCCGCAGAACTGGAACCCACCTCGCTGCCCTGCTGCAGCTCATTATGTTTGCCCTTTTGTAGTTTATTTTTATTTGCCACGCCACTTCGAGGTCATCCAAGGTGAGAAGAATTGCGGAGGTTTGAAATTTGTTGGCTCGCTGAAGAAAAGACGCAGAACAGGACACATCCCGTTGAAAGCTACAACAAAGACAGCGAGAAAATGCATACAATAACCACCACCTGTTGGTCAGGAGAAAGCATGTGAATACTTTAAGGCATGCACGGGAAGGAAAAATAAACGAGAAAAAGAAACAGAGAGGCAGTTGTAAAGTGGCATAGCTGAGGTTTAACGAATACACCTGGGTGAAGCAGATGGCAGAGAAGAAATTTATGAGGTATTTCTGTAGCGTGGGGTATTCTTCTGACCACATTATCAGTAGCATGACATAACATAATGCAGTCCTGTGTAGTCCTGGGCAGGAACAGGGGTTTGCTCGGCCTCACTACTCACAGTGTTCCATTACAAGAAAGAGTGGAAGTTCATTAAAATGCATGGTGGTCCAAAACGTACACAGAAGGCAGTCACAGGAGGAGTTACTTTTATTAGGAGCAAAGTTTTCTACGTAATATAATATTTCCCAGCCTCCCTATGAAAAGGGCAAGAAGACTCTAGATGGAAAATGTAACTGCATTCAGTGTGCCACACTTGTGTGCACATGCACACACACACACATTCACTCAATACACACAGAGAAAATGGGGGGAAAGAGGTTTACACGTGGGAAATACACTATATAAAAGAGCTTATTAGGAAGGGCTACTCAACATCTGTGGAAAAGTTGACAAATTCGGTAATAACAGTTCTGTTTTATTAAAAGACTGTTTTGTTTTGGGGTTTGTTTTTTTTTTTTTTTCTTTTTAATTGCAAGCAGCTCCTTGGGATTATTTAACAGCATAAAAGAGCCATTGCATTGGAGAGTGTAAGTGTTTCAAATCAGGGAGATAAAGGATATAGTGAGTTACATCTTAGTGCTGTTCATTGTGGTTTTGGCTGCACAGACATTCATTCTTTACACTCAATCGCTGAGTCCTTTTTGCTCTATAATTCTTTTTACTTTCATGTTGACAAA
This sequence comes from Psilopogon haemacephalus, assembly GCA_013396835.1. Taxonomy (NCBI): domain Eukaryota; kingdom Metazoa; phylum Chordata; class Aves; order Piciformes; family Megalaimidae; genus Psilopogon; species Psilopogon haemacephalus. Next base: position 62,029 of record VWZI01014519.1, read on the forward strand.
ATTGTTTTGAGTGTCAGGTTATGAGGCTACAGTCATGGCAAGCTCCATACCTTTCCCTGATGTTTAAACTGGCAGAGGGGAGATTTAAATGGGATGTTAGGAGAAAGTTCTTCACAGTGAGGGTGGTGAGACACTGGAACAGGTTGCCCAGGGAGGTTGTGGCTGCTCCCTCCCTGGAGGTGTTCAAGGCCAGGCTGGATGAGGTCTTGAGCATCCTGATCTAGTGGGAGGTGTCCCTGCCTATGGTGGGGGCTTGGAACTGGATGATCTTTGAGGTCTCTTCCAACCTAAACCATTCTATGTTCTTTACAATGTTTTATTTGCAGCATCATTTAAAATGTCCAGACATCTCTAATTGCTCATCACAACCCATTTTTACCACTCTTGTACCAGTTTCCTCTAGTCAGCAGCTGCACCATTCCACTCACAATTCTCTTAGCCCTGGAAATAACTTGTTGTCCATTTTAAATTAATAATGGGTTTATTTCCTTTGAATCAATTGGATGGAAAAGTGATGGGAGAATTTGTGATACTCGGTGCTTATAAGAAAGTGGAAGAGACTGTTAATTTTCCTCAAGGCCTGTCTGGATGTGTTCCTCTGTGATCAGTGCTAGATTGTCTGGTCCCGCTGTGGCAGGGGGGTTGGACTCGATGACCTACTTGGGTCCCTTCCAACCCCTAACATCCTGTGATCCTGTGATTATCTAGTCTTGCATAGTAGTAAATGAGGAAACATAAGAAAATCCATGGCCACAAATTAGGCATTTAATATGAGAGGGGAAAGTCTTATTCTGGAAATAGGTACCTTTCTCTGCTAATGACAGAGAAGGGTTTGAGGACTGACTTCAACCAGACAGTTAACTTCTAAGCAGCTAAAATTAGGAGACAAGAAACTGAAGCTTGCTGTGTATGAGATGACATAACTCAGAGTTGAGTTTAGCCATTTGCTGTTTGTCAAGTGATTTATACTACTCACCTAATGCCCCTTCAGCTACGTTAGACTAGAGCAATATATTTGCGCAAAGAGGCAAGCAAGGACATCGCTAAATATATCCTGAATAGTGCCTTGCACCAAGCCCTCTCTTCCTACTGTAAATCACTACATTTCTATATGAATTCTAACTTTTATTAGTTCTATTTCAGTACATTTATTCTCCTGAGACCTTAATACTGTAGTGAGGGTAAATAACTCACCTCAAAAGTTTTACAAATCTTGCCTGTGGAATCTTTTGCAGTTTCTTGAGGGATAAAATGAAGTGAGATGGATCTAAAAATGAAGTGTGGTGAATCTACATTTCCTCTTAGACCACGCTTCAACTGTGGGATAAAAGTGGTTACAGCTAATGCACCCGTAATAGTTTTTTAATTCCTTATAAACACTTTTTTTGTCAGATTCTTCTACACGTTCTTGAAGGAAATGCCAAAAAAAAAAAAAAAATCCCTCCGTATTTAAATTCGATTTGCAAATGAATGGAAGTTCTGAGACATTTGTTAGATATATCACTTTGACACTGCATTACTTGTATTGGTTTATTCATCTTGGACACTCCAAATATTAATCTTTAATTTCCACTCGGGAAAAAAAAAATCCTTCTTTTTCATTCATACACACTTTAATACTTTCTCCCATGATATGTTTTAGGCCTTTAGGACTTTTTAATGGCATTCAATTCTTTCACCCTGAGTATTGCCTTCCAAGATTGCATTTCCTAAAGTCTTTCCTTTGGTTATCTTCTATAAGCTCAGAAACTTTTCATTCTCTGGTCTTATGATTCTCAGCATTACCTTTCAGAGACACTTTAGAAAGGTTTGAATAGTACATATGACAGGAAAAAAATTGCAAAAATAATATTAAGGTTCCAAATTCAAACGGTATCTTTTGTTCAGAAAATGAATGTCTTATTCTGGAGAATTTTGGTACTCTATAGGTTTTTTCCTGAAGATTTATGAAAATTTGGGGGGGGGGAAATCTGTGAAAAAGATTATGTCATCACAGCTAAGGGTGATCTGCCTGCATGTTGCTCCAACACTGCAGGAACACCAAAACTGCACACAGTACTCCAGGTGGGGTCTGATGAGAGCAGAGTAAAGGGGCAGAATCTCCTCCCTGGGGAGGAGCTGGACCTCACATTGCTATGGTGGACAACACACCACACAACATCCTATGCTATGGTAGACAACACATCATACAACATCCTGTGCTATGACAGAAAACACATCATACAACATCCTGTGCTATGGTAGACATCACATCATACAACATCCTGTGCTATGGCAGAAAACACACCATACAACATCCTGTGCTATGGCAGAAAACACACCATACAACATCCTGTGCTATGGTAGACATCACATCGTACAACATCCTGTACTATGGTAGACAACTGGGTCCTCTTGTCTCTCAGCAGTGCAAAACTGGATGAGAAGAAGAAAGACAGAGTCCTCTCTCCCCTTTTGACCAACCAGATCCAGACATGAGGAGGCCCACACCAAAGGGGCCCCAGCTCCTCTCCTCCTCGTCGTACTGAAGGGCTCATAGGGTGCTGGGATTCCCAAAGTAGGGTTATGCTGGGTGAGATAGTGAGAAAGTCTGACTTTGATTCTCACGAGTTGAGAAAGGAAGCCTGGCAGAGGCCTCTGGCTTTCTCATAACATGGTAGTTAACTCCCCCAGGGAGTCAGAGATAGGGAAACATCTGGGTTAGGAATAACAAGTTGTCACAAATATTAATAACGAGATTGTGCTTAATTATACCAACAAATTAGTATGCTTCTGGCTAGGATGGACACCACCCTGCAGAACTTATGTGGTCAATCAGAATTGGACACGTTTGCCTTCACTAAGGAGCTAACAGTATAAAAGTGTGATTCTGTCTCTAATAAATGTTCGACCTATTATTCACCATATTGGTGTGTCTGTGTCTTTCTGGCCCTGCACAAGACAAAGATGAGCCCAGCAAGGTTAGTTTGGCTCTCACTCGATCACGCCATACCTTCACTGTTAGCCCAGCATTAACTCTTAGGCTATGGAAGGAAATATCAATGTAGAGAGCTCAAGACTAAGATGATTTGAACCTGAAACCAAATATTTAAATCTTGGGGGGAGGATATGCATGGATGGGAGGGCAGGAGGTTGCAATGACTGCTGTCATGTAAATATGTGAAACCCCATAAAAATATTTACAAGACACAGCCAATCTCAAGATAGCATTTTTTTGGCCGTTGTAAAACTAACTCATCAGTATAATGGAGTGTATTTTTGGTGCACTTTATTTTAGCTTGCTTTTTTTTTTTTTTTTTTTACAGTTAATATTTACTAAGTCTCCAGGGCCTAAAATTACCTCACCCTTTTTACTTCAGGTCTACAGCTGCAGTTTCTTGCCTCACCATAGAAACGCCTGGAATGTGGCTTTGTGTTTCCTTTTCTGTTAGGAAAATAAAAGAAGCTGAAGTAGCAACTACTACCAAGAGACAGATAGATGGCTTTATAAATGACTAATTAATAACTTAAAGCTACGTAATTGGATGGAATGTACATGGCCTAGAATCATAGAATCATAGAATCAGTCAGAGTTGGAAGGGACCACCAGGATCATCTCATTCCAACACCCCTGCCATGGGCAGGGACACTCTACTCTAGATCAGGCTGCCCACAGCCTCATCCAGCCTGGCTGCAAACACCTCCAGGGATGTGGCCTCAACCACCCCCCTGGGCAACCCATTCCAGGCTCTCACCACTGTCATGCTCAACAACTTCCTCCTCACATCCAATCTGAATCTTCCCACCTCCAGTTTTGCTCCATTCCCCCTGGTCCTGTCACTACCTGAGAGCCTAAAAAGTCCCTCCCCAGCTTTTTTGTAGGCCCCCTTCAGATACTGGAAGGCCACAATAAGGTCACCTGGGAGCCTCCTCTTCTCCAAACTGTACAGCCTCAACTCTTTCAGTCTGTCCTCATAGCAGAGGAGCTGCAGCCCTCTGAGCATCCTCATGGCCCTTCTCTGGACATGCACCAGCATGTCCACATCACTCTTGTAACAGGGACTCCAGAACTGGACAGAGTACTCCAGGTGGGGTCTCACCAGGGTGGAGTAAATGGGGAGAATCACCTCCCTCGACCTGCTGGCCACACTTCTGATGCAGCCCAGGATCTGGTTGGCTTTCTGGCTGACTTCTCATTACTTTGCTACTCCATCAGGTAATAAGTCAGCTAGAGTATTTGGTGTGTCCTCAGAATATATGTTCATCTGAGTTTATCAGATCAAAACCAGCTAAAATTCATTTTTCATGGTTAGTCTGGGGAAGAACTCTTCGGGCTTTTTAAACTGGCCAAAGTGACGATAGGATTTTCTTTATTTGGAGAAATCAGTATAAAGCCTACAGGAGATTTGAACTTCAACTAGTCAAGTTGATTCCCCTGATGCTAAGGCAGTGAAAATCTTGAGTTCTTTTAGAAAAATCTTGGCTCCCTTTTGTTTAAATAATTCTTCAGCAGAGCAAAAGCTGCGTCTCTCCGAGCCAAGAATTTTATCTCCTGAGGCACGCCAAGAAATGAGGTAGAAAAAGATGAAAAGTCTTGCAGCCCCTGAGTTGATAGGACTTGGCTTTGAAATGGCTTCTGTGATCCTTCCCCGTTACAGTGCCTTGTGACTGGGAGGAGCTATAAATGCTGATATCTTTCAGCAGTGCACGAGGACACCTTTTTGATGCTTCTCTTTCAATCCACAGAAATCACAGTAAGCACAATGTCATATTCTGTATTTCTAGGATGGAGATTACGTTTCTGCTTTTCATTTGAACGATGCTATTTGTCCTTTTGGCAACGTTTCTACAACTTAAGCCTGACAAAGTTATTACTCAGTTATGAAGACAGGACTTGGACACAGGGAGTGCTGATATCAGAGCATAGTACCATGGAAAATTAGTTTCCTAGGAACATAATACACTGCTCATAAAACACTACCTAGTCACAGGGTTTAATACGGGGCAATGACATATATTACTGTATTAGATGATCTGCAACTGTTAGATTATTCTTATGAGGGCTACTTGAATAAGAAAATGGAGAAAATAATATTATCTACCTGTGGCATTATTTTACCCTAGTTAGAACCAGGCCTATGCTTCTCTCCTGAGCACAGCCTACAGCCCTCAATGCTGGAAGAGGTCAGTGTCATGTTGAAGAAGTGCTGCAAATGAGATCTGCCTTTAGAGCTGTGTAATTTACTTCAGTCCTAGCAGGGTCAGCTCTTTCAGTGGGCAATGCAACGGAATAAAGTCATGCAGCTAAATCTCTGCTGCTGTTCCACTTACCTGCTGGATGGATATTGCTGTCAATGAAGAAAGAACATCTGCTCTTCTTGTAAGTCTGCTTTTGAACAATTGTAAATTTCCAAAGCAATGTCTAAAGATAAACTGAGACTGGGCTGGGCTGGAAATTGCAAGAGTCCAAGAGCTGATTCACTTTATCGTCTCAAAAGAAGCCACATCTATCAAAGCAGCAAGACAGCTGCAGGCAGCAGGAGATTCTAAATGTAACCTACTACCTCATGCCTGTTAGATTCTTTTTTCTGACCCCCTTTTTATTTTTTCTAGGCAGACCCTGCTTTTGCTTTTGCCTTTGTCTTTGCCTTTGCTTTTGCCTTTGCCTTCGCTTTTGCCTTCGCCTTTGGTTTATATCAATCAAACACCACTCAAATAATGCAAATTCCTCTTTATTATAGTGATGGTAACTGTGGAGTAGTGGAGAAATGTGTAGCAGCTTGTTACCAAAATTCTGCACCCTGAGAACATTCAAGGTCAGGTTGAACAGGGCTCTGAGCAACCTCAGCTAGTTACAGAGGTCCCTGATGACTGCAGGGCAGGTTGAGCCAGGTGACCTTTAAAGGTTCTTTCCAGTCCAAAGAATTCTGTGATTTGATGAATACTTCAAAAGCTCCTTTTGATAAATATGGATCTCTCAGCCCCAGATGTCACTTGAGGCCATAGTATTTGTCTTCTTCATTTTTATCTACCAGGAAAGTCAGCATGAGACAGTGGTTGCAACAGGACAACTGACCAGATCTCAACATTTAATTGGCAGGAAGAATGCAAAGGAGTTGCTTCATGATTTATATCTCTATTCAGGTGACTGGGGCAGGTAGGACACGAAAAACTAAGGCTAATATACTTAGAGAGCCAAACCAAGATCTCATACATCAGTTAAGTAAGCTTTAGGTTTGCAAAACAAATCAGAATATGGTCAGGGCGGGGAGGGGTCTTTTTAAATCACTAATTTAATGGTAAGAGATGTTGAATAAAGACAATATTAAAAATGTGGGGTCTGCAAGGTGGGAGGGAATTTACCATCCGTACTGTTCAAAGCATTGAGTATTTGCATACACTTGTCAATAAATAAAGAGGTGAAGCAAGAGCTGCTATCGGCTTCTAAGTCAACTGGATCAGATTACTGTTTTCACTCCGTAATAAACATCTCATCTTGGCCTTAATTAACTTTGATGTCTACAGTACTGCCAGCTACACTGTAACTCAAGTCACTGCATAGCTTCCTTGCCAAAACTTAGAGCATTTCTTTTTTAGTATACCATATTTTAGCCCGGGGGACAGGGTAAAGGAATCACAGTGTATGAAATAACGCATCTTATTTTCACACAGTTCTGGATTGGAACATTTTAGACGTAAAGCATATGATCTTACTTTCACTGGAGATGAAAGGGGGGAAAAAAATAGGAAAAAGCTCCCAAAACTCTTCCAATTTCAGTTCAAGCAGAATATAATTCATGCTTGGTGGACATGCCTATAAATAGATATCAGCTGAGTGAAGCTTTGCCACGTATTATTATTCACCAACTAATCTTGATCTTCAAAATTCCATGTAATCGTTCATCCTCATCACACATCTCTGTGGTGCTTCTGTGTAATCACTTTAGGTAAAACACAAGGCAGATAATCAAAAAACCCATCCAAATAATTCAGAGAAAACAGATGAGACTAACACTGGAATAATACCATGCTGGTTGCTTGAGACTTGCTCTGGACTGTGGATTCTTCTCATCAGCAGACACAAAAGAAAAGCACCACCTATCTCTTAGCTCCTGTCTTGGAAAACTCAGTACTAACTGCTCTTGATCAAGCTTCTTGGTTATATCACAGAATACAGAATATTAGAGTTTGGAAGGGATCCCCAGAGATCACCAAGTTCAATCCCCCTGCCAAAGCAAGACGCCCTAGGTAGTTCACACAGAAATGAATCCAGATGGGCCTTGAAGGCCTCCAGAGAAGGAGACTCCACAACCTCTCTGGGCAGCCTGTTGCAGCTCTCCATTGCCTTCACTGTAAAGAAGTTTCTCCTCAAGTTGAGGTGCACTGTTCCATGCTGAAGCTTGCACCCATTGCTCATTGTCTTATTGTTGAGCCTACCAAAAAGAGATTGGCCCCATCCACTTGATACCCACTTTTCAGAAATTTATAGACATTCATTAGATCTCTTCTCAGTGTTCTCTTCTCCAGACTAAATAGCCCCAGGTTTCTCAGTCTCTCTACATAGGAGAGATGCTCAAGTGCCCCAGTCATCATCATGGCTCTCTGCTGGGCTCCCTCCAGCAGGTTTCTGTCTCTCTTGAACTGGGGAGCCCAGAACTGGACAGAGTATTCTAGGTGTGGTCTCACTAGGGCAAAGTAGAGGAGGAGAAGAACCTCCCTAGACCTGCTGGACACAGTTCTGATGCACCCCAGGATGCCATTGGCACTCTTGGTCACAAGGGCACATTGCTGGCCCATGCAGAACTTGCTGTCTACCTGGATTCCAAGTCTTTCTCCACGGAGCTGCTTTCCAGCAGGACAGCCCCAGCCTTTACTGGTGACTGTTCCTCCTCAGAGGCAGGACCCTGCACTTGTCCTTATTGAACTTCATGTGGTTCATCGCCTGACCCAAAATGGATTCTTACTTGGTTTTGATTTTGCTGACTAATTAATCAATAGGTAACTCCTTCCTTGTGCAAATTCCTCTTTTTACTGACATGTTTAACTTACAAAAACACACTCCTGCAACAGGTCTGTGAGACTAACCCCGTCTCTATGGCCCACTTTACACTGGACTGTTATCTTTGTCCCTTGTGTCTCAGAATTATGATAGAGGCTTTGGTTACATGACCATTTAGCACTAGGCAATGGCCAATATTTGTTTTACAGATATCACTTAATTAGGCCAGGAGCATAGACATGTTTCCTACACTGATTTCAGTAAGTTATCAGATTGCACAGGTAAGTTGACATAGAGGAATTTCCCTATCAGAAAGTCCATCTTAATTCATTTTCGCCAGGGACCAAAGATAGAGGTGGTATGGGAGGAAAGATGCAAGATCAAGGAAGTGGCCTAAGACTGAAGAAATCTTATCTCTGGATTTCATGACCTCTTCTGGCTTAGATTCCATTCTGAATACTTCATATTTGTAGCATTTGGAACTCGACTTCCTCCTTTGTGCTTTCTTTTCAATAAAGTGAAATTTGAATGTTAGAGGAGAAAGTGAAAGAGAATTTAAGCAACGAAAAGGAAGTAGAAAGGTGATAACTCTCTCTTCATCCTTATTTAATAGAGCTATGAGTTTCCTACTTGCAATACCTTTTTTTTTTTTTTTTCTTGTATACTCTTCAAGGATTATTCAGTTCCTATTTAAATAGATGCATAAATCAGGATAAAGGAATAAATACAGGTCCTACTGGATGAGGTGCTCAAGATGTAGATGGACAAAAAAAAACGAACAGGGGAGCAAGAGAGGGAGAAACCAACCAACCTACTGTGCTGGTTTGTGGCAAACCAGCACAGTCTGCAGTGCTGTTTAATTCAGATTAAGCAATCTACTTAAATTAAATACTTGCTTAAAATGACTTTCCTAAAAGGGGCAATACCTAACCAACATAGAAGATGAAGAGCCAAGAGCTGGGACGGCATTAGTGTAGTGAAAGGCACTATTGAGGCAGTTGGTTGCAGGCCAAAAATTCTCACTACAATAGGTCAACCTCGAAGCAGTGAAAAAGCAGTAGCTTGTACAGATGGGTTCTGGACATGGTAGGAATCTCATTGCTTAACGAGGACAAGCTCTGTGTGTATGGAGCAAAGCTGGAGGTGAAGAGATTCAGACTGAATGTGAGGAGGAAGTTCTTCAGCATGAGAGTGGTGAGAGCCTGGAATGGGTCACCCAGGGGGGTGATTTGGGCCACATCCCTGGAGGTGTTTAAGGCCAGGCTGGATGAGGCTCTGTCCCACCTAATCTAGGGTATGATGTCCCTGGCCATGGCAGGGGAGTTGGAACAAAATGATACTTCTAGTCCCTTCCAACCCTGGCTGATTCTATAATTCTATCCCCCACCATTCAGAGCAAATGGGATCTCCACATATGCTTTTTGCTGTGTGTGAAGGACAAGTACATGGCAGTTTACAGGCAGGCACAGCCATCAGGCAGCACACAGCTTACACAGATGTAGAAAGGAGAGCTGCTTTCCACAGAGGATCTGATTTCTCTATTGTGCCCTTCAGCACTGTGATTTTCAGTCAAAAGTGGGTGACCTGAGCACATATGTCAGTGGATATCTATTCATCTTGCTAATCACCAAGGGACACATTCACTATTAATACTTTCTGCCAACTTAATTTGGCATACACATTCTTTAAGACTGTCTTTGCCAGAAAAGGCATAACCTGGATTTCCTGGTTGAATCAGCTAACCACCAAGGTTGTCTCTTGAGCTGCAAAATGTGTACTAGTTTTCTAAAAGAGTCTGTGCCTGGCAATGTATGGGAAAGTGGGAATTTGAGTCTGCTCGTTTGTGGTTCTAGGGGGGAAAAAAAACAAAATAAAAACCTTGAAACTCCAGACCCCACCCGGAGTACTGTGTGCAGTTCTGGAGCCCTCAACACCAGAAGGACATGGAACTGTTGGAGAGAGTCACTGTTGGATGGTCATGAAGATGATCAGAGGGATGGAGCAGCTCTGCTATGAGGACAGGCTGAGAGAGTTGGGGTGCTGCAGCCTGGAGAAGAGAAGGCTTTGATGAGACCTCACAGTAGTCTTCCAATATCTGAAGGGGACCTACAGGAGGGCTGGGGAGGGACTATTCACAAGGTCTTGTAATGACAGGACAAGGAAGAATGGGTTTAAACTGGCAGAGGGGAGATTTAAACAGGATGTTAGGAGGAAGTTCTTTGCAGTGAGACACCAGCACAGGTTGCCCAGGGAGGTTGTGGCTGCTCCCTCCCTGGAGGTGTTCAAGGCCAGGTTGGATGAGGCCTTGAGTGACCTATTCTAGTGGCAAGTGTCTCTACCTACAGCAGGGGGTTGGAGCTGGATGATCTTTGAGGTCTCTTCCAACCTAAACCATTCTGATTCTATGAACATAAGATACACACCAAAAAAAAAAAAATAGTTGTGGAGAGTCCAGTATACAGAGGCAAATAAAAGCAAATCCAGAGTGTATGACGACATTTCAAGTCTCAAAATTGTGAGGAGCTGATTTAGAAACCAGTGACAAGCTTGAGATCTCCATAAAAGTAGGCAAAACTGTCCTGAGGCCAAAAGGAATGAGAAGCTTGTGGATTTTACTGACAACCTGTAATTTGTCTTGGGAAAAATAACTTTCAAACTGCTTCTGTTTATGTTCTAGAGAACAGATTTTATAATTCTATTAAAAAGAAGCTGCTCTTATTCAGGCAAGCATTTGATGGCTTTAGGTTCTTCTTTCCTTCTGATCTATCAAAATTATTTGGGGAACTTTCTCATATTTATGATGAAGAAGAAAACAGTTTTAAGCTATGAGAAAAGGAAAAAAAAAAAAACACCACTTTTATGCTTAACAGCTTCCTGTCCTTTCCCTTCTGTCCTAACCAGTACATTCAGACTTAGAAACTCCTGAAACATTCTGTTCCTGCTGGTAAAGAATGGAATGGAAATAAAGAAAGAGAGAGAAGGGAAGCAAGGAAATACTGTCTGTGTTTTAATGATGCAAAGAAAATCCTCTATGTTAAAGTACTGGTTTCATTTGGTAAATTGGCATGTACCTAGGCCTGGAGACAGACCTAACAGAGATGGGTCATAGAATCATAGAATCAGTCAGGGTTGGAAAGGACCACAAGGATCATCTAGTTCCAAGCCCCCTGCCATGGGCAAGGACACCTCATGCTAGATCTGTCTAGAGCCTCATCCAGCCTGGCCTTAAACATGTTCAGGGATGGGGCTTCAACCACCTTCCTAGACAACCAGTTCCAGGGTCTCACCACCCTCATGGTGGCAAAATTCCCATCTTCAATTAGCATTCTGAGAAGAACAGCTTGGTGCCTCCAGCATTGCTGTGGATTTCTGTTCAAATCACACTATTCATAAATGGGTTTTGTTTTTATTTTCAGTCAACTGTAATTTGAATAGATTTAATTTACAAGGGTACCTTGAAGATTCAGGATCAAATTAACTTAAGTGCCATTCTCTAAAGACACTGGAAATATGCCTGAGAATGGTGAATATGATTCACGATGCTTAAACCTCCATAGATGGCAGTCTGTTATTTAGCCATCACTCAGCAGACACTGGCCTTCAAACACGCTGAAAGCCAAGCACTGCTTCACCAACAATGCCAATGGATGAGTTAAAAGTTCCACTGCTTGTTCACGCTGAAGGAAATCCTCAAAGAATTCAGTACAAATTATAGCCGAAGATTCCCATGGCTCAGTCTCTGCTATTGCCTAGCAACGAGAATGTGGTGCTCCACAGAGCTGCAGGGCCACTGTGCCAACACATATAAAGTAAGAGGTGGCAGGGTTAGAGGAAGGATGTCAGTCATATTTGGGGGAAAAAATGACAGTAGTGGCTCACCAGAAAGTGTTATGGCCGACAGCCTCCATCATTATCTTATTTCTTAGTATCACAGCCTGTAATTAGCGTACAGCTGATGTACTTTTCCATTATTTACAGAAAAGAGGCAAGCACTTAGTCAAAAGCTAGTCAGGCTGCCAAGTGTTTAAAGGCCCATGCTAACTTCCTCAGGTATTTTATGATAACAAAGATAGGCTTCTGTGATGGTTCGGGGAGTTATTCCCTCCCCTACACAATTGAGTTCACTCAGACTAGACTCATCCGGCTGGAAGTTAAGGAATGAAGCTTTATATTCACAGCTTAGCACAATATACAAGCAGATATGTACACTATATTACAAGTATTTACAGCTATATACAGAAATATACAAGTTAAAAGTAATATAGAAACACAATACCCCTCCTAGAAAATCAGAGTCCCCAAGAGGGGCTCCCAACCACCCTTCTGTGGGAATGTGAAATAATGAGGAGTCTGGCCTAGGTTGACATAGCTGAAGAGGATACAGGACTCTGATTCTCATAACATGGCAACTGCCTCCCACGAGGGAGTAAGAAATAGTGAGACATATGGTTAGAGAACAACAGGTTATCATGCATATTAATGAGTGGGGTTGTGTTTGCATGGGTTGTGCTAGTGGATGAATATTTGTAGGAGTGGTGCTCGGTACTGGTCTATATAAACACATGTGTAAAGGGCAACAAAGAGCTTCTACTAATTCACATTGAATTGCATGGAGTCCATGGTGAATCCTCTGCAGTGGCCCTGCCACCCTTCCACCTTCTCCCCACCTCTCAATCTTATCCCAGAATCTGTCTTACGTGCAAGGTAAATCAGAGAGATCAGCAATGGGTGTTAGTAGCAAAATTGATTAGTCGGGTTACACAGATCCAGCTAGCAGTCAAAGAGAGAGAGAGATCAGACTCCACAGACAGACACACACACACTGTCTTATCTATGTTTGTGTCCTTGCTTTTGCACATCTCAGTAAACCTATGAGTGAAGCGGACATCACCATTGTTTTCTTTTCACAGCCTATAATATAATTTATCTCATTAAAATATCCCAATTAGCCTCAAACCAGCACAGTTTCTAAGCAAATATCATTTCTATCCCATGAGCACTTTCTATTTCCATGCTTATATTTATCAGCCTGAGGAAAAAAAAAACCAAACAAAAAACAAACACAAACCAAAACTGAACAAACAAAAAAAGAATCCTAACAAAACATAGATTTGTCACTTGACAAAAGATATGTCCTCATCCTGTGCCCTCCTGAAACTGCTGATGTACAACAATAAATTGATATGATGTGGCACATTGTTAAAAACCAGCTCACTCACAATTACAAACATATTTTCTACATTGCAGGTAACTAGAAGGTTGCATCTTAGTCGTGGCTTTTCTTCACCTATTTGCAGGCATCACTTTTGCTAGCAAACCATTTTTATTTCTATGGATATAAGTGAAGCAGCAGAAAGAAGTAGTCCAAGACACCTTGAAACCTCCTCTATCACCAGAGATGAGATTTATAGTTCCAGGGTGAGCTCACATAAACACAATTACCATATGAACTGTCTGAGATGTAGATAGCACTGCCTAGGGCAATTATCAAGGGCCTCCTTTTTTTTTTGTCATGTCCCATGCTGTATCATGTCTCACAAATAATGAGACCGCAGCAATCCCTACAGAGCCATTGAGACAAGAAAATAATAGAAGCAGAAAGGATTGGTTAATCCTTTCTGCAAGTTAAAAGTTCTGCCATTTGGCACAGACTTTACAAGCAATGATATAATGAATTTTGTACTTACATGATACATGATCTAAAAGGAAGTCCAAAAGTTAAGAGCATACATCTTTTGGAGGTCAAGTTTAAATTCCCAGGACTTTCAAGACATGAAGAGTGAACAGCCTGACTACTGAAATATGAAACTCCACATTATCATCATGCGTATCCATCACTTTTGTTTGTTAACCTATCCAGAATGAGACAAGTCAGAGGGAGAGTCATGGGGAGCATCTGACGTGGACTCACGTAGCCGAGGAGTCTAAAAAGGACCGTACTTTAAAGAGTTCATACCAACAAAGATAAACTAGAATGGACTCCTTTAAAACAGAATTAAGTCATTAAATAACTACTTTAATAAAATATGTGGAATCTTTTTGTGCCCTTATGAAGGACTGATTCTATTATTCCAAGATTTACACATAGTTCCAAGCCATGAGGACTCAATCTATCATACCAATCACTCAACAGCTGGAAGCTGGCACATGCATATTTTTACCAGCTGGAGGTTGTTTTTTTTTTCCAGTGCATTTGGGTTTAGGTCCACAAGCTGCACTTCATCTCTCAAGTGACAGCAAATGATCACTGAAGTCACTAGGAGCAGAGAACACACATGCCTTATAGGACCTCTTTACTGCACGTTGCCAGCCCATTGACACTCCTCACATGTATAACAGTCCCTAACTGCAGTGCATAAATGATTTATTAGAATCATAGAATCAGTCAGGGTTGGAAGAGACCATAAGGATCATCTAGTTCCAACTCACCCACCATGGGCAAGGACACCCTACCCTAGATCAGGCTGGCCAGAACCTCATCCAGCTTGGCCTTAAACACCTCCAGGGATGAGGCCCCAATGACCTCCCTGGGCAACCCCTTCCAGGATCTCACCACCCTCATGGTGAAGAACTTCCTCCTCATGTCCAGTCTGGCTTAGGAAGTTTCATGTGAACATGAGGAGGAATTTTTACCCTGTGAGGGTAACAGAACACTGGAAAAAGCTACCCAGAGAAGTTGTGGAGTCTCCCTCTCTGGAGATATTCAAAACCCGCCTGGATGCCTTCCTGTGTGATCTGGTCTAGGCGCTCTTGCTCTGGCAGAGGGGGGTTGAACTCAATGAGTTTTCAAGGTCCCTTCCAGCCCCTTGCATTCTGTGAAAATGGTGAGTCCCTGGAATGGGTTGCCCAGGGAGGTGGTAGAGATCCCATCCCTGGAGGAGTTTAAGGCCAGGCTGGATGAGGCTGTGGCCCCCCTGATCTAGGGTAGGGTGTCCCTGCCCATGGAAGGGGTTTGGAGCTAGACAGTCCTTGTGGTCCCTTCCAACCCTGACTGATTCTATGATTCTATGATATTTGAGCAAGTGTCTGCTGTAGGGTATCTAAAGAAAGGAGAGATGCCTGAAGGTAAGAGTAGATGTGTGTGAGTCCATGTGTATGAGTGTGAGTGAGCACTGCAGGTGCTTAAAGTGCTCTTCTGGGGATGCTGCTGGGTGGTGGAAGCTATTTGGCCGTTAATCCTAAAATAATACTTCTCTTGTTCACTGGAGTGGAGTAAATATGACATGATTTTTAATGTAACATTTTTATTTGAACAATGCCTGAAGGCAGAACTTGAGCCTGACCACAGAGAGGCACCGAACGAAACGCATAAAAAATGGCCCTTGTCTTCAGGAAACATAAAGCCCTGTTAAAGCTTCCTGTTCTCCTTGGATAATAATCTGAGGAATGACAAACAGCAGGCTGATCAAAATGTTGTTTATTTGACAGTCTGTGTGTCCTTCCCGAAACCAGCCAAGACCCTCTTTACAAAATTCCAGCCCCACCGCAATCCTAACCCCTTCTTCAAAGAACCCTCACAGCACCACAGCCCTTTCAGCAGACACACAGCTCATCCAAACACATGCAAACAGAGATGCATACTGGAATAGAATAAATCCCTCACTAAAGCTCCCTGTATTAACACTGGGACAAGAATTTATTCAAACGCTAGGAGATTGTAACCCTACCTCTACCTTTTCTTTTTTTTTTTTTCTTTTAAACTCAATTAGATATTAAAGTCTCTTGGCTTCTTTCTAACAGTTATGTGGTAGCAATGAAAGGAAAATCCCAGGCCCTGCTTAAGTTAAAATTCATCTTCAAAAGCCTGCTGAAATTAAGCTTTTGTTCCTAGGCTTCCTCTTTGTCTGCTCCTTGTATTCAACCCTGAAAGTTTCTAGAGCCCTGCTTGTCTTGCCTGGGTTTAATCCAATCCTGATGGAGGCTGAGGGGAGCCTTTGTCCTCCTTCATCCCCTCCTTTCTCACTGGTCTCTTCCAACCCAGACTCAAGCTAACCTACACTAAATGCAAGCCACTGACATTTCTTTCATCTCTGACTACAAATTACCTACTCTGCGTAGTGCATCATAATGGGCACCTTGCAAAGACATTAAGGCATGGGTTTTTTTCCAGAGCAATTCCCAATCTAAAAATGTTAACTATATTTGTCTCAGCTGGATTAACTGTACTGAGAAAGATGTAGCAGCCTCCCTCTTGTACACCACTTTGGTTTTACTTTTCTCTGAGTGGTTAGGCATAAAGACTCATCAGGGATGTATGTAACTGTAACATGTTGGACGAAAATAAGAAGTGATGTGCAGGGTGTCCTTCCTGCTGGTAGTAAGGCTGTGTCAACATGATCCATACTCTCCCTTGATGCCTTCTCACATCCTCACACAAGACCAGAAGAATTTTTTTTATAAAGTACCTAGCCAACCAGTGACAGAGTAAGAGGACACAACCTCAAGATGTGCCAGGGTAGGTTTAGGCTGGATATTAGGAAGAAGTTCTTCACAGGAAGAGTGATTGGCATTGGAATGGGCTGTCCAGGGAGGTGGTAGAGTCACCATCCCTGGAAGTGTTTAAGAGGAGGCTGGACGAGGCACTTAGTGCCATGGTTTAGTTAACTGGGAGGGTTAGGTGGTAGGTTGGACTCATTGATCCTAGAGGTCACAGAATCACAGAACCTTAGAGGTTGGAAGGGACCTCCAGAGATCATCAAGTCCAACCTTCCTACCAAAGCAAGATCTCCTAGGGTAGTAGGAAGGAGTTCTTTACAGTGAGAGTGGTGAGACACTTGCAGACGTTGTCTAGGGAGGTTGTGGCTGCTTCCTCCCTGTAGGTGTTCAAGGCCAGGTTGGATGAAGCCTTGAGCAACCTGTTCCAGTGGGAGATGTCCCTGCCTATGGTGGAGGGTTGGAACTGGATGAGCTTTGAGGTCCCTTCCAACCTAAACCATTCTATGATTTTATGTAAGCTAGTGGCCTGCCATGCTTGGCATCCCTAAGACCAGCTTCTGTGGTGTCACTCTCCTGGAAATCATGGAAATAATGGAAAGAATGTCTGTATTACATCCTGACCCAATACTAGAAACCTGGACACTGCTTTGCATAAACTATAGCAACCAAAATTATCCATCCTGTGAAGAAGACTTTTCATTATTGACTTATTTTACTTTTTTTTTTTTTTTCCCCCAGAATATTTCCTATTACCTTTATATAAGCATCCCTCTGTTACAGGCTGGGTACAAGGGAAGAACTGTATTTCATCCTGGGCTCATGCGCAAATATTTCCTCAGCTAACACATCTCTCTGTTCCCAGTAGGATTAGGTCATTGTGCCTCTAGTATTTCACAAGAATTGGCTGCTGGTTGGATAAAATTGAAAAGATGGCATCTTCTCTACTGCAGAGTCCTTTGCCCCACCAAAAAA
>VWZI01014519.1:79485-104065 GCA_013396835.1 Psilopogon haemacephalus
TAAAATAAAACAACCATACTATAATAAATAATAAATATACAATACAGCTTCCTTAGACAGATTCCAAGAATTTTATATGCTGCAGTTTAATCCTCAGAAAACTAGAGGATTTTTAAAGGGTCTGAACTGTCTTAGCCAGAAATCTCTGATTTGGGCTGCTCTTTGATGTTTCTATCTGAAAGTCTTTGATGTCTTAAAATTGTTTCAGAAATTAGGGGGTGGGGGGGTTGAGGGAAACTAAAACCAACCTTGACTTTGTAAATCATTTTGTGATTACGTAAATCAGAATATGATGATGAACGGCAGAGAATTTAGGAAAATTGAATCATTTCTCTGAATATTAAGTTAATCAAAAAGCCGAGACTGTCTAGTGCGAGCTCCTGGATCCTTGGGCATTCCAGATCCACAATGCAACAAAAAAAAAACCATAGCCTTATTATGAGCACCTTTCCACATCTGCAACCCTGTTATACAATAAACTCTTGTTCTTTTGTAGCGAGATTGCACCGGGTCTTTTTTTTTTGCTTTCTTTCTTTCTTTCTTTCTTTCTTTTCCCCTTTCTTTTTCATTATTAATTTGAAACATGTGGGCAAAAGGTAATCCAGTAAGCCATAGGCATTTCATATCAGAGCTTTCATGCAATCACATGTAACGTCAACCATCTGGATGGAAGGATGGACAGGACTTTGTTCATATCGATAGGCTGCGAATGATAGCAAGGAGCGGGAACAGTGGAGTCCAAATTAACATTATATATGTGCATTTAAATACATATTTTTATATATATGCACACATCTATGAATATAATGCTAGTAGCAATTGCTTGAATATAGGCCCATTGGTGGGACCAGCTGGTTTTGTTATTGAATAAAACAGCGATAACTCTGCCATGAGGATGTTTGTTGCATTTGTAACACTTTGAAGACGGAGCATTGTTTGTAAGTGGATGCAAAGTATGTGAAAAATAACAGAGAACTACTTGGGTACTCATACGTGTGCAAAAAAAAAATAAATATTTCTTACAGCAAAGTATTTTCCTGGTTGGTAAATCAATACTACTTTGAAATTCCACAAAAGTAGTGAACTGAAAGGTAATAATTTGAAAAATCAGATTTGCAACACTTTGAAGATGTAGCATTGTTTGTATGTGGATGCAAAGTATGTGAAACATAACAGAGAACTAGTTGGGTACTCATACGTATGCAAAAAAAACCATATATTTCTTACAGCAAAGTATTTTCCTAGTTGGTAAATCAATGCTACTTTGAAATCCCATAAAAGTAGTGATCTGAAAGGTAATGATTTGAAAAAATCAGATTTGTAACACTTTGAAGATGTAGCATTGTTTGTAAGTGGATGCAAACTATGTGAAACATAACAGAGAGTTACTTGAGTACTTATTCACATGCAAAAAAAAAACATATCTCACAGCATTTTCCTCATTGGTAAATCAATACCACTTTGAAATTCCACAGAAGTAGTGATTAGGTAGAATCATAGAATAGAATCATAGACTGGTTTAGGTTGGAAGAGACCTCAAAGATCATCTAGTTCCAACCCCCTGGCATGGGCAGGGGCACCTCTGTTAAGGAAGTTGTTGCAACAACTGTCATGAAGCAACTGAATTTGGTAAAATATATGTGCAATGCTTCTCACTATGGTCAGAAAATAAAATTGACATTAATGTTGTTTTTCTCTCCTAGGTAGTTTGTATTTTGTCTCATGACAATTCATTCTGGCTTCCCAACTGAAAGAAAATAATTTGAAAAATCAGACTAGTAACACTTTGAAGTCGTAGCATTGTTTGTAAGTGGATGCAAACTATCTATGTGAAATCTAACAGAGAGCCACTTGGGTACACATACGTGTGCAAAAAGGTTTCTTACAGCAAAGTATTTTCCTGGTTGGTAAATCAATACCACTTCGAAGCTGCACAAAAGTAGTGATTAGGTAGACAACTGAAAGATAATAATTTGGAAAATCAGATTTGTAACACTTTGAAGATGTAGCGCTAGACCTTCTTTTCTCAATCAGTGCTGGGGAAATTTACCTACTGGGGGGAAAAAAATGAATGTTTGTTTTAAATTTCTTATTCTTGCCCTTTTAAGTTCCTTTGTTTTTCCTAGATGTTTCTATGAAGTTAAGATCAGCCAGACAGCAATCATTTCTGTGGACTGAAAACACAGCATCTGTGGGTTTAGCTGAAAAAGGGTGTTGCAAGGTTTTCCTTTATTTTTCATCCTTCTGAGCAGAATCATTTTGCAAAAGAACCAATATACATAACATGGCCAGTGGGAAGTTCTCCTGAATCCATTTTCAATGCAAAGAGCATTGGGTTAAATATGTCTCTTAATAACTTTATGTAACTACCTAGATCAGTGTTTGATTTTACTCAGTTATTAATGTTAGCTGCATTACTGATCAGACAATAGGTGTGAATATTAAAGGCTGTTAAAAAGAACCCTCTGTTTTGCCAACTTCTTTCAAACCTCTTTGCTATGTTTGCCTTTAAATAACAAAACAAATAACGTTAATGCTTCCCAAAATAAAGAATGCAATTAAAATAGATGTGGTTTAAAATATTCTGAAGATATTAACTCTAATATTAAACAATAAGTTAAAAAAAATTAAAAATACAAATGATGTGACTGCTTTAGAATGCATTAAGAAACTCCCTTTCAACACAGGCTTAGAGGAATGAGTCAAGAAATCCTGGAAAAAATCTCTCATAGCAATAAAGTCTAAAGCAAAACCACCATGGCTAATCTATAACATCCTAAGACACACCCTCTGAATGAATACTGTGTACTACTGTATATCAAGGTTTTAATTCACAATGCTGAAAGTCTACCTGAGCTAAGTAAAATGAGATTTTCATGTGTCCTTTTTGCTTTCTGAAAAGTAAAAAACAGATTTGCCCAATTATTCAATATTTCTGGAGCTAAAGTTAAAAGGGATTGTTCCATCACTGACTTATTTTCTCTGGATCTGGTCTCGCAAATGAGATAATCCCACAGAGGTTTAGCTTTGAAAGCAAAAGTGACTGATTGGACTTTCCCTGAGTTTGTGAGCCAGGATTACCTAGCAATTAAAGAATTAAGCTAGCAAACCAGTGATAGTGGTTTTGCTCTTAGCTTTGCAGCTAATATATTTTGGTAATGCAATGAGAATAACTGAACCTGCTTCTCTTCAATTTACTCCTTCACAAGGTGTTACACATTTTGCAGGTGCATTACGTAGCTGCCTTTACTTGCAGTTTCAACCATTATATATAGAGTCATAGAATGGTTTAGGTTGGAAATGACCTCAAAGATCATTCAGTTCCAACTCCCTGCCATAGGCAGGGACACCTCCCACTAGAACCATTNAGAGAGAGAGAGAGAGAGAGAGAGGAAGTTCTTTATACATCAGTATACAGATATATATGTTCTATACATAAGTATACAGATATATATATATGTTCTATACATCAGTATATATATATATATAAACTGGTGTTTGACTGGAAGTCCACATGAATAAAACAAAGTAATATTACTCTCTACGGTTCACATACTCTACTGTTAGCAAAACTTGCCAGAGCCAGGACCCTATGTGGGTAGCAGTAAATAATTGTAAGTCCTTTTTTAAGTAGGTAGCAATTCCTGGTTTTAAGTGCTTACATAATAGCACCTGTGGTCTGAGGCTATTTCAAATGCAACTCTGTGATTCACCATGTCTTTGTGCAAAAGAATTGAAACAACTGCTGCTCTTCACTAGCCTGGGGAAAATCCCTAAGGGGGAATGAGACTGATTCATGGATTGTCTGAAGTTGGGCAAATCAAGCAAATATGATCTGAAGGAGAGAATATGAAGAAACTGTGCTAAGATCAGTGAGTTTACAAAATAGGTGGATTATGAGCCTTCATTCCCCAGTTTCTAGTCTTAAACATTCCCTTGGATGCATTTTTTATTTGCTGTTTACTTTTCAAATTTACTCCTCATATTGTTTTGTTTACCATTGTGCCCCCAAGTCAGTGTGTCCGTGAGCAGCACTACAACAGTTGATACAACTTTCAGGTTCAGCCCATGTTCTATTTTTCCCTTCACTGCACAGAATATGGAATTTGAACAGCTAACATAACTTGCAGTCCAAAGATCTCTGGGCTTTATCTGGGATAACTTTCCCAGGACCTTTCTGAAGCTGATCACCTTCTCTTCACACCACCACCAGCAAGGCACTGTGTACTATCAACTCTTGCTTTCCCTTCTCCAGCTAGGCTATGACTCTTTAAACCTATCTTCCTTTAGAATTACACTCTTTTTTCCCACAAAACAAAGATGATTTTGTATGGCACAGATGAATAAATATATATTAGACTAGGACATCAGTATGAAAGGTATTAGAAAAATTCTCAAGTTAGCCTCCTTCTCTGCACACATACACATAAAAATAAAATTAATAGGTATTAAAACACATTATTAAAAAGTAATAATAAAAAATACATTCCAACAGGGGAGAGAGACTTCAAGTGGGCTGGCGAGTCCATTACAGGTGCTCGGATCTCTGCAGGATTCTAAGTGTCTCCATGATAACTTTGGATGAAAGCCAGCAGTTAGATGAGATGTACCCATTTCCACTATCTGTTTTTTTTTTCTTTTTCCTTTCCTTTTCTTTTTCTTTTCCATTTTCTCTTTTTCTTTTCTTTTTATTTTCCTCTTTTTTTCTTTTTTTCTTTTTCTTTTTGTTTTTTTTTTCTTTTGTATTTATTTTCTTTTTTACTAATGTGGCCAGTCAATTCTTTCAGCACATGAGACCTGCGGAAGTACAAGTGAAGCAGCCTTGGCCTCATCTGTATACAGTTCACCTGTCTCCAATATGCAAATCCGAAACTAGAAACATGAGCGAGGGGTTCTTTCTGAACGAGACCGTGGGGAAAGGCTGCTTTATCCTCTTCTAAAGGCTGCTTTCCCATGCGACGTGTGAAGATTACCACAGAGCTGATGAGCTCACGTTTCTCCACTCATTTGTGTCATCATCTGAAGTATTTTTATTCCCCCGATAATTCTGTGCCCTGTGGTGGCACATCTTTATCAGCATTCGTCCTTAATTCGTCTCTCTGCATCTAAAGGAAATACTTACCACCTCTCCTATAAGGATCTCAAGTTACATTGCTTTGCTATGCGATCATAAATATTTATCTCACCTTTGGTCGGCCGAGCATTTTTATATAACGCTTAACATTTAGAGCCCTTCAACTGCTACTTTTGGATGCTCTCTCGAAGTCAGCACTTCTCTCACCAGATTTTTTTTTTTTCCGGCTCCTCTTTGCTTATTCGTTCATTCAGCAGGTGTTTTAATCAACGATATTTGTCATAAATAAGTAGGTCTTCGAGCAACAATCTGTTGGCTAAGAAACCTCTTAGCTAGTAGGAAGAGAAGCAGTTTCCCCACTCTTAGCCCTTTATTCAGCACACCAATTACATCAGGAGGGCAGGCACAACGCCGGCCGTCACTTGCCGCAGCAGTGGCAGTGGTAGTGGAAGGGCGAGGAGGGAAGATCTCCCTTTCTGCAGTGATCGCCGGGTAATTAAAGCGCCTCCAAGGCTCCCAGACCCACTCCGGAGCTGTCCAACGTAGCTCCGCCCCCGCGCACCTTGCGCAGTCCCCGGCGTAGCCAGCGCCTTGCCCAACCTCCTCCTGTGACAGCCGCGGAGCCGTCGGCTGACAGGGGAAGGGAGAGCTTGGTTCACTCGCCGCCTTGTAAACGACGGCGGACTTCGGTTAGCGGTGGGAAATGTTTGCGATCCTGTAGGCAAACAGGAAGGATTTTCTAGGAGCCGGATCTGCCTTCTCCCCCTGCCCCCTCTTTGATGTGATGGGCTTTGAAATGCCTTTAGAAAATAGCCCCAGAGCGAGAGCGGCAACAATGCATGACAAAGGCGAAGATTAGGATCTAGGAAGGCAGCGCTGGAGCGCTGGTCGATCCAGAACGAGTTGGGCACGAATCGTGTGCCAAAGAAACTCGATCCGGTTCAGCCTGGGTGTGTGTCTGCACCGCCAGGGATGGCCAGGGCCGGGCTGTTTATTTAGAGACAGTCTGTGGCGTGGGAATGAGAAGGCACAACCTCTAACCCCTTCCAGCTTCCCAAGACAAAACGCAAAACAATCTCCAACGCCCGACCCCAGGGAAACCTTGGTCAAAGAAAGGTATTCAGAGGTGTCGGATGTGCGGGTGTGTTTGTGCGCGTTTCACGGTATTTTGCGCGTTATCGGCGCTTGCAGACAGGTTGATTCCTTCGTGCACTGCCGGTGACCGGCACAGATCCACCGAAGACGTAAGGGCAGCCGCTGCCCTGACTAGGGCAAGCTTATCCTTGTCTCACGGGCAGGAGGAAGGAATTTCAAAGCAAGTGCTTTGAGATTGCTTGAACAGAAATGAGCTTTTAGAAACAGCCTTTTGCTAGGAAGATGTTTGAACCTTAGCTGAAGGAGATTTGGAGGGAATGGAGAGGCGATTCCAACAGTTACTAGGGGGAATGCAATATCAGGTCCCCTACAATGCTTACTTAGTCTAATGGAGGTCCTGTCATTCAGCTCCCATTGCGCTGGGATACAGAGTAAACATTCCCCGGTGACCCTCTGCGTGCAGGTCCCCTCTTCAGGACATCATTAAAAGCATACATGCACTTGCCTGACATCAATTGTCAGGCTGGCTCTCAGGGTTCAGAGATCCCGACAGAAAACAAGGAAAACAAGCCCAGTGGAGACCCGGCTCTGCGGCTGCAGGCTTTAAAGAGCCTGAAAATCGTTTGGTTGCGGGTGTGTAAGAAGAGACAAAAGTGCTCAGCAGGTAAGAGCGGAGGGTTTTGCCAAGAAGGAACTGTCCTTGATCGCTGTGACAGGATTGACTCACTGGGGATTCCTCTCTCGGGGGCATCCACGCGTCCCCGAGGGGGCTGCCTGTCTCCTCTCATCAGCATCACGGCGAGAAATTTTACAGCCGCTCTTTCTAGTCCTGCTAATCCTGTTATCCGGGGGGTTATAAATATTAACGCCGATGGGGATGGGGCTGGGGGACCAGGTTAAGCCTTCTCTGAAGTAAGATGTCAGCCAGCCTCTTCCCAGCCCACCATCGCCCGGACCTGCTGGATGAGCCGCACGGCAGAGTCCCGCAAGTGCCCTGCCCGGAGCAGCTGCTGGGGGCCTCGGTGCTGGATTTCGTGGCCGACCTCTCCCTGGGCTCTCCCCCGGCTCCATCCCGGACAGGGACGGGCCTGGGGTTCTGCGAGGTCACCTCCGAGTCTCCCTTCGAGGACAGAGCCCTGTCGCTCCGGACGGGGATGGCCCGGGGGCTGCCCCTGCCTGCCTTCGGAGATGGAGATCCCGAAGACGAGGAAGAAGAGGAGGAAGAGGAGAGGATGCGCAGCGCTTCCCTCCTAGACAGACGCAGAAGAAAGCGGGTTATCACCTACGCCCAGCGCCAGGCTGCCAACGTAAGGGAGAGGAAGAGGATGTTCAACCTCAACGAGGCGTTTGATCAGCTGAGGAAGAAGGTGCCCACCTTTGCCTACGAGAAGAGACTCTCCAGGATAGAGACATTACGCCTGGCCATAGTGTATATCTCCTTCATGACTGAGCTCCTGGACGGCTGCAGCAGGCAGAAGGAGGGTTAGGGAGAGCCAGGTCCGGTGGTACGGGGCTGGAGGCCAGGCAACACCCACGCCACCGAGCAGGTGGCCCCGGGTGTCTCCCTACTCGGGACTCAGAGCCCTGGCTCCTGCTTTGGCTTCTCACATCGCAGCTACGTAGGTGTGGGATCCAAAGCGAGGAGTGTTTAGGGAAGTGTGCTTAGGGGGCGGGAGGAGGAGTAGTAGAGGAGAGGAGGGGTGGAGAGGCTCTGTGTGTGTAGATTTGCTAATATATATTAATTTTGTAAAGGGAAGGGATAAAAAGGTCTGAGGCCCTCTGGTTTGTGCTGCCTCCCCTGCTTGCTTTTAAACCTTTGCGATTTTGCTACTTTCGAGAAAGGCTCGGCAGGGGCAGCAGAGGCATTCCAACTTCCATCGGGTTCCTCGCCTGCCCAGCTGTCTGCCAGGAACCAGGAAAATCTCGGCGTGTGCGTTTAACGCAGCCCTTTCTGCTTGCCTTTTTTTTTTTTTTTTTTTTTTTTAAAAACCAACACCTCCCTTTTCTTTGAAATCCAGCCTGCCAAGTCCATGCCGTGTGTCACAGGGACAGTAAAGCGGAACATCTGGACACAACCCTTTGTTGTCACGATTCCCTTCCCGGGACCAGTTCCGCACTTGCGTGGGGGCGGTCAGCGTCGTCGTTCTCACTGAGCAGGGGCTGGCGAAGGAGGGCTCGGCGCTGCTAACCTCTGTGCGGCCTGTCTCGGCTCGGCACGGCACGGCACGGCGGTGGTCAGGCGGAGCGGTGACTCGAGTCACTCCGCATCCCCGGATGACGAGAAGCCGTCTGCGCTCGTCCGAGAAAGACAACTTGTGGGTTTTGATTCTGGGGAGGTCACTGAAAGCCTTTTTCTCCCTCACTGTACTTTTGTTTCCCCCTCCCTCTGTATGTTTCATTGCTGCAGGAAATTCAATAAATAAATAAATAAGTTCCGAAAAGCCGGAGCGGGAGGGAAAGGGGAAGCCGAGGCCGGTCGCACCCTGGGGATGCAGGCAGGGACAGGGTCTGCTGCGGGCTGACTGATCGCTGCCGTTATCTACCGGTAACTCAAAGCCGCGTCTACACAGGGGCGAGAGATGCGCAGAGCGGCAGCGGAGGGGTTGGCCGTGACCGGGCTGGGAATGGGGCAAGGGCCATGGAGTTCTCCCCTAGAAGCCTCCTCGAACCTTCCTGATATGCCTCTGCCCTCCCGGTTGCCTTCGTCTCTTCTTGCTGCGGGCACCTTCCATAGCTGCTGCTGGAAAAGACATGGATTTCTTCCCGTGTTTGCAGCAGACCTGCAGCAAACAGCCTGTTCGTGGCCCGGTCCATCCTGCATCTCACTTAAAACCTAATGTCCCATCCAGGACAAAGGTTCTGCAGGACATCGTAGGACAGCTTCCATCTATACTATATAAAGTTGTGGTGGTATTGGTGACATCAATCAGGGGTTTGCCCTGGGTGCAAACTGGTATGGCTACGATCTAATTCTCATCGCAGCATTTCTCTGATCTCTTCTGTTTTGTCAGCTTTGCCGATTCTTCTTTCTCTTCTCATTCCACTCACTTTAATGTTATTCTGAAATATCTAATATCCTGCGTTGACACTGATATTCTTCCCTTTTCACTTGTTTCTTTGGTTTCTTTTTCCACTTGTCTTTTATGACCACCAAGAGGCAATTGGATAATTAACACAGATGGATCCTCTATAGAAATTGGGGTATTTTACCTCTTCAGATAGTTTTGTGTTGGGTTTTTAGGGTTTTGTTTTGTTTTGGGATTTGGGGGGGTTTGGGGTTTTGGTTTTTGGGTGGTGGGTTGTTTTGTTGTTGGTTTTTTGTTGGTTTTTTTTTTGGTTGGTTGGTTGGTTGGTTGGTTTGGGGTTTTTGGTCTCCTAAAAATAAATTTCAGAAAGAAACTGAGAACAAACTATATTCCAAAACCAACAACTGTTCACATGACCCAGATGCATTTTACTGTTACCACTGTCTCAAGCAAAATGATGAAGACAAGTTCTTTAAGGACAACAAAATACACAATTCAATATTCACTCCTAATCACTTTTTCTCTCTGATCTCTCTACTACTGTGCTTTCTACAGCATTATTATATATATATATTTACCCCATGCTTATGCCACTGGAAAATTAGAGCTGTATAGCACTCAGAGTATTAAGTTAAGAGATTCATAATGTAAACATGTCTGTAGAGAATAATTCAAAAATTATTGGTTTTCTTTTCCTGGCTTAATAACAAAACATTGGAATTTGTTCAAGATCCAAAGCTTTTCTATACTTGTGTTAAAAGCCAGAGAAAAGCAGAAAGAGAATGTTACAATCTGGGTTTTTCAAATACATATCAAAATCTGTGTCTTACATTATGCACTTAGATTTTTTTTTATTTTTATTTTTTATGGATCACTGAAAAATTTGTAGCAGGAATAAGGAGCAGTAGTCCCATTTTTATATCAGCCACGGATTCTAAAAAATAACATTAGAAATTAAAAGTACAGTTGTGGTACAAGCCAATTAACACAATATGCAAACAGCACAGATGAAGTGTTGGGATGCAGTTTCTGTCCCAACAGAGACTTTAGGGAAGCTTTCCCACCACATATTGATTTAGAGGAGCTGGGAACCTGATGTAGAGTGATTTAATTCTGTATGATTTCTGCTTTTCCAAAACTGGCAAATATTTACCAGAATAATAACATAGATGCAGTTTTTTTCCCCTAGACACCTATGTTAAAACTAAAACGTGCTCTTATGCCCACAAAGACTGGAGTGAAGCAGCAAGATACCATACTGACCTATCACTTGACCCGTGTGGATGTGTTGAAGTCCTGGAAGCTGAGTGTTAACAAATTATGGAGACATTACAGACAAGATTCTTATTGGAGTGCAATCCCATGTCTCTGGCATAACAGAGCTGAAGGGTCCCTTCTTCCCGCACTAGCACCTGGGAATTTCTTAACAGTAAAGGTCACAGAGCACTGGAACAGGCTCCCTAGAGAGGCTGTGGACTCTCCATCTCTGGAGACTTTCAAGGCCTGTCTGGATGAGGTCCTCTGTGATTGTCTAGTCCTGCTCTGGCAGGGGGGTTGGACTTGATGATCTCTTTGTGTCCCTTCCACCCCCTGACGTCCTGTGAACACCTGTGAACCTTAATCCACGATAGCTGCATCCCAGTCTGTGGAGTCACAGTGCAATAAAGCGTTACATCAGGCTTCAGAAGCCAGTGAAGCCTTGGCCCTAGTGAAATGACTGCGAAAGTGCTGCTAACTTCAGCAAAGCTGGGATTTCACCCGCTGTAGTGAAAGGCCCTTCCCCCTGATCCCACTAAGGCTGAGGCCAATAATCCTGCTCCTGGGTGTCCCCAAAGCAGCATGCCATTAGCACCGCTTTAAGGACAAAAACTGACAGTGTCAATTCCTTCTGGGAAAAGATAATAAGGGGTTTTTTTTAAAAGCCTTAAAGTTGTTTGATCATCGCCCATTTTTAGATCCTGGTCTGAGGCTGGTTTGTTTATATTCCCTTTGCCTGCCCAGGGCTGCGTTTTGATAGAAAGTCAAGTTCCCTGGAAGCTATCATGTTACAATTAGTATTCAGACATGTACCAACCCTCTCACCCCAACCCAAAAAAAAAAAAAAAAAAAAAAAAAAAAAAAAAAAAAAAGGAAAAAAAAAAAAAAAGGCAAAGTCNATTTCCAAGCTTTCTAAGACAAGTATAAACCATCAAGCAATTTTGCAATCCATGGTCAGGCTGATCTTGCCGGTAGTCAGCTGCTCAGCCTGAAAGCAGGTTTAAGCAGATTAGAACAGAACAAACCACTTTGATTAGCACTGCAGACTCTTGCATCCACATTCTGATCAGCTACTATGGACCCGTGATTGGGTGTTTATTATCACATTTGTCAGCATTTCCATTATAAACACTCCAGTGTGGAGGGTTTATTACTCAGCTATAAAAATTCCCTCCAGGATGAAACTTGATAAGTGAAGTCTTAGTCCAAAAACTCTTTTTCTTCTTCTTCTTCTTTTATAAACTTTAAAATAAATTAGTTTTTGAAGTCGTTAGGATACTAAGTAAAAGTGATGGACATTACTTACTTATTTTTGTTCTCTTTCAGATCATTGCTGCATCCCAAAGAGATTTTCTATGTACTTCTTTTGGTTCTTTCAATGAACTTGGACCTGCGGGGGGATTTTTTTTTTTTTTTAATTAATAGTAGCTGAAATACTGAGGCTTAAAATGTGCCTACTGTGCATTATGGGTCTCTGTTTTCATAAGAATGTGTTAGGCTAGAATCTTATCAATTTGCAACAATGACAGCCAAGCTTTTCCTGGTGCATATACGAGAGAACAATTACAAGGGCAGAGAGGTATGTGGGTTACAGCCTCTTGATGTACAGCAAAAATGGCTGTCTTCTATAAAAAGTTCCTAAACATAATCACTTCAGATTATTTTGTCTTAAATGTTACTCCAGAGAGCAACCTTGTTTCAGAGATTGAAATGAACGCTCATCACAGCAGTTCGCACCAGTACAGGCTGGGAGGTGATCTGCTGGAGATCTCTCGGAGGAGAGAGGTGATTTTAGCAGAAAGGGCATAGGAATAAATGCCATCACTACTTGAACATTTCAGGTTCATGGGGGGGATAGATGGTGTCTCTTATCTGGGTGAAAGGAAACTCTATAAAGATTTTCAAAACAACCAGTGATTTAGGGCCATTCACTTTCTGTGTGACTGAGATAAGACATCCTATAAAGATCCTGATTTTTTTGGAGGTAACAAAGAGAATTAAAAGGGCTGGAACAAAGAGCACTTTAAAAAAAAGCAACCTGAAGCCATAGCCAGTATTTTGGCCTTTAATGGTGAACTAGAGGTGTGCAGCTTCACTAACCCTTTTCCCTTCAGCTGTGAGTAGTGATTACAATGCACTCACTGCTTATATCCAGTATTGCTGGAAAACTCTACCGCATTTTACAGGGCCCTGAAATTCCTACTCAGGCTCTGCTGCCTGGTAAGGCTGTTTCTCTGTGGAAATCTGCCTGCAAAGAAGGCCCACAGTGTACTGCTGGGTAAAATGCTAGTTGCAAAAACCACTTGCCCTAATAAATACAGCGAGAGACTGTAAAGTTTTAAATACACAGACAATACACAGAAACCTTCTCAATCTTAAGGGAAGACCCAACAAAGCCTTGGTGCTCTACTCTGATTCTAGAGCTGGTGGCCCTTTGAACTCTCCTTTAATGCCTCCACCGTGCTGCTCCTCTCTCCCCTGGTGAACAGAGGGTCCTTGAAGTACAAATAATTTCTCCTTTAAAACTCATTTCTTTGAAAAATGAGCGCAAAACCTGGTAGAGCTGGATCCAACCACAGCACATCAGATTTCATGTTGCAATAGTGTGCTGCATTTTCTATTAAAGCTGGCGCCAGCGATCCCATTCTGCCATTCAGTCCACTCTGTGTGGTTGTATATTTTCTTAATGAGGATCTGAAATCGGCTCCCTTCACTTAACTGACAGTCTGCCAGAATTATGCCATCTTTCCAAATGCAGAGATCATATGATCCATCTGTTGTCTGCAGCCATGCAGGGGAAACATTTTCCAAAGAGAAATGTGGGTTGGCCCCAAAAGTATGTAATTATCCAAATGCTGAAGTGTTTCAGATGTTTCAAGGTGCTCTTGGACCTGATCTTAGCCATCTAAGCTCCTATGAAGTCTTTTAGAATAATGTACATAACTAAGCCATTGAGTTGGCAGGAAATTTTTCAGAGTACAGGAATAATTTTTTTAAATCATTCTTGAATAGCTTTGAGCTGAATCAGAGATTTAGGACTCAGCAATATAATCTGAGACATTTGGGAGTGTTTATATTTTAAGTAGTTCACATTTCTGTCATTAGTATTATTACATATAAACAAAAAAACAAGCAGAGAGCATTAAGTGAATATGCATTAAAGTGTTTTAATCTATTTTTAATCATCTTGATGATATGTCAGAACACTGTGGTAATTGTGCAGCGTCCTTGGCTCTCACAGCGCTGTTGTCACAAAGGAAAAAAAGAAAGAAGAAAAAAAAAATTAAAAAAGCATAAGAAGAAAAAAAAAGGAGAAAAATAGAAAAATTAAAAAAGAGAAAGGGAGAATAAGAAAGAGAAAAAAGAAATTTTTTTAAAAATTAAAAGGAAAAGGAAAATAAGGAAGGAAAAGGAAAAGAAAAAGATAAAGAAAAGGAAAAGGAAAAGGAAAAGGAAAAGGAAAAGGAAAAGGAAAAGGAAAAGGAAAAGGAAAAGGAAAAGGAAAAGGAAAAGGAAAAGGAAAAAGGGGGGAAAGTAAAAAGAAAAGGAAAAAGATGATTGAGAGATTGTGAAATTAAAGGCTACCTCAGATCTTTCCCTACCTTAGTTGAAGATGCAAGAAATTAATTTTCTATTCTTGTTAGAGATCTTGAATGTTGCTTGCAAAATATGATTAAAGTGATATCTTAGGTCTTCGTCAGCTGTCACCTCTATGACATACAGAAACCAAATTTTAATCATGAGCAAATGGAGCTCTCACCAAAGTGCCACTAATGGTGCCTGAACTGCTAAGCCAAGCCTCAGTTAAGATAGAGTTCAAGTACTATTGCTGACAACACTTCTTACCAACCCCAGGGTATTAAATTGGAAGACTTTCACATTTCCATTACTTTATTCTGTCAACCACACTGGGGTTGACAACAGCATAAGTCAATTCTCGCTGTTATATATTCCACACATCTAGGATCTGAATGATTACAGTATCCCCTCTCAGAGCACAACTGCCATACCGATAGACCAAATCACACTGTACTGAGATGTTAATTGAAGGGGATTTGCCTTTAGAGAGACAAGAGTTCTGTCAAAGCTAAGATGGGAACACATGTTACTTGTCATATTTAAAATATACAAGCATATTTCTTGAAGAAAAAAATAAACCCAGAAATTCTTAGTGCTGTCTTTGAGAGCAGTAAAAGTGTGAATCTTCAGTGTCCCACTGGGCACATAAGCCAAATCTTTGGCTGGAGAGGATTTTTGAGTATAAGGTCAGTGTTTCTTGACTCCAAGCCAAGAAGACATTCTGGGTACATGATGATGGCACAGAAAGCTAAAAGATCTGATGACAACTCTTTCAGCCCTGCTTCCCCTCCCAAAACATGGCTCTTATGAAGATATAGGTCATTACCATTATTTATTGGGAGAATTTATTCATCAATTTCATAGCAGAGAAACACCCAACATTGCCCCAAACATTCTGTGTGACCTCAGGCATGAAAAGTGAAGGTTTTATGACCAAATCTTGTATTTTACTGAAAACATCCACTGAGACATCTTCAAATGAGAGGAGGTGTACATGGAGACTGGTAATGTTTGCCTTGAAGTGGCATAGTGGAAATACAGGTGGCACCATACAGTCAGTGATAATCTAGGGAGCACAGGAGTTACATTTGCTGTGGTTTCTTTCCAATCTATAGAATGCTACTACTACCTGTGTGGCACTGTTCTCCCTCATATGTATTAAAAAAGGAGTAATGTTAGCTGTGTCCT
Organism: Psilopogon haemacephalus; assembly: GCA_013396835.1. Classification (NCBI taxonomy): domain Eukaryota; kingdom Metazoa; phylum Chordata; class Aves; order Piciformes; family Megalaimidae; genus Psilopogon; species Psilopogon haemacephalus. The sequence continues at coordinate 94,705 of VWZI01014519.1, forward strand.
TCGCAGTGCCACAGCTGTTACTGAGGAGTCACTAATCCATTCCCTTCAGCTGTGATATTCTTGCAGTAGCATCTATTCCAGCACGGGTTTCCAAAATTATTTTCTTGTGCTCTTGAGCAGAGTCTAATAGCAACCTTTTGCCATTTAATATTTTGCCAGCTGTCATGGCTTAGGGAGCAGTGATTCATAATTTTTTTTCCCTCATTGAACAGTTTGGTAGGGGTATATGTGAAGAAATACAATGGCTTGCATAACGCCGAGGGGGAAAAAATCATCTTCATAGCAATATCATCTTCATGGCAGTATCATCTTCATAGCAATACAATTTGCTTTTGATCTACACTTAGCTGTGTGAGGATACCAAGAGCTGATCCTTGTAGAAGTAGCTGAGTGACAGCATCACCTTTTCGTTCCAGCTTATACACCATTGGGTTGGCCCCTTGATGGTGATGTGAGCAATTATGAAGTACCTCCTATTCTACGTCTGCTTTAGCATTAAGAACTTAATCCCAGCAGTGTATCTAATCTTTAAGTACAGTTATTTTTCTTCCTTTTTTTTTTTTTTTTTAATGACATTTTGTAGCAACAGTGAATTCTGCGCAGAAATGGCATGGCTTAGACGGTTAACCTGCCAACTACGCTAACAAATCAGATAGTTTGACATCTAGACCAGACTATTAGTTCCTGCAATGAACTGACAACATGAAACCACAGATGGAAGGATTTGGTGTTAGAAAGTTTTACCTGCCAAATTGGAGGCTGTGTTGTCCCTCTTGCAAGAGACAGCCCCTTCTGGGATGCATCTTTGAGAAGGAGAATGTGGCAGCTGTTTCACTTTGTACAACAATGTGACACAGTGTTATAGGAAAGAAAATACAGAAAATTATCTTAGTTGATTGAAATTAAGCCAAATGACAGTGTGCCATACCACAGCCACTCAATTACATACGTTGAATGTAGATAAAGTTGTAGTTACCCATAATGGAATCTGGCCAGGAGACAGCATCGTGAGCCTTTCCAAGACACTAAAGGATTTCCACTGACCAAAAGCTTAACATGCTGGCAGATAATAGCTAGGTTGAAGGCCATTTGGGGATAACCAAAATAGATCATAAATGTCACTGCAGATAGCACATGGCTGTAAGCCACTGCAGTGTAATTGATCAAATGTCTATCTCTTTGAAAGGAATGATGAACATTTTGCTGTCCAATAAGCCCCATTCAGCAAAATTCCTCCAGATATACGTCATTCAGGTTCCCCAGGCCTCTGATACAGGGGCTTGAGAAAGGCAGTGCAGTAAATTGTGAGGCTACAGCTTGGTTTTTCTATTGCCCTCATTTTTATTAAAAGGAATGCCTTTAAAGAATATCTATTGTCATAGGGAAAAGGATTACCAACTGAAGACACAAAATTCCAACCTAAACCATTCAATGATTCTGTGATTTTGTGGTAAAGCTCTTGCTCTATTCCACTGCATATCCTCCAATTTTAAATTAATTACAATCTCTTATTTTACTAGGACCTACATTAGCCACTGCATATCCTCCAATTTTGAATTAATTATAACCTCTTCTTTTACTGGGAGCTACATTCGCCACTGCATATCCTCTGATTTTGAATTAATTACAGCCTCTTCTTTTACTAGGAGCTACATTAGCCCTTCTGCAAAGTAAAGAATAACATTAGATCAGACATTATAAAAGTTCACTAAATGTTTGAATATTAATTGAGACATAGATGTGAGCATATCCTAGAGTCAAACAAGAGTTTTGGGAATGAAGTCCCTGCTCTGACTTTGAAAGTCTTGGCTGTATCTTGCTGCTTAGTGTTCAGCCCATAGACATACTGCTATGCTCAAATCATGTTTGCACTTACTAGGTCAACAATAACATTTCTACCATGCAGCAAAACGTGGCTGTTTTGAAGACTGAAAATTAATTGCAACCTTCATGTAAAGGGTTATTTTTTTTATTGTGGAGAATTCCACAAAGTCAGCTAAATATTAAGAAATAATGACCGGCCCTTTACTCCAAAGACAACCTCTCTTAAATATTTCTTTTCATTCAACAATACTCTCAGGCTGGACCTATTTTCATTTTTTATTTTAAGTTTAATTGACCCATTTTGAAGCTTGATCCAAAGCCCACTGAAACACTCCCCTTCACATCAAAGGATTTTGGACCAAGTCCGTAATGAATGCAAGCACAAACATTCTAAAAGAAGAAACAAACATTTCTCTTCTTCTGACATGAACTATTTTTAGAGCTACAAGGTCAGACAGTAGATTTTGGCATGAGAATGTGTTTGATACAGTTTGTTTTCAAGGCAGAAGGAGAAGCAGTATAGTATTTTGCAATACAGCAGAGATACAGAGATTCTTGTCTGAAGGTTAGAGAACAAAGACAGATACATACATGCACACAGATGTACATACATGAACAATGTATGTGTATTAATTTAGTTTAACATATTAATAAACTACTTCATCTTCTGGGAAATCATCTTTGGAGTTTGGTAACCAAGATTTGTGCTCTAGATCAGCTTCATCGGGTGCCTTTTCATCAGAAACTGAAACCAGGGTGCGGACCTACAGGCAGATCAATCTCTAGTGAGTGAGGTGTCCTGATTAATCATCATCCTGTATTCTAGAAGCAGGCGGATGAGATTTGAGCTGTAAAATGAGAGGCAATGCTGTACAGTAGATCCTTAGGCATTATAGTTGATAGCCCATATCACAAAACCATTCTAACCTCCCCACTTAGAAAGAAATACGTAAAGTTTGATTCCACTTTACTGCCCTTTCTGAAAGGAAATACAAGCTGGCAGAGAAGGAAATAAACCCCCTCTCCCTCAAAACATCTTCTAGCCCTGTCATTAGAAGTAAGATAACCACGGAAAGAACAAGATGGGTCTTTTGTGAACTTTTCTGTGAGTCTTCCTGCATACCTTTCTTGTCCAGGCTCCACTCCTCTGCATGGCTACAGTCATTCGCTGTGTGGTCCCAGGGTGGGAGTAGGAGGAGGTGGATGGGTTCCAACTTGCAGACCTGGCATCCAATCAGGCTACCAATCAAAAAAAAAACATTTCCATTTGCCTAGGACAGCAATATGTATATTAGAACAACCTTCCAGGCCCTTTCCCTCACACCAGGCTTGATGCCTGCCTTGGAGATAAAGGAGAGCCTAATACTCTGTCTAATGAACTCCTGTATGGCCCTTGTGAGTCATATTTGTTTCTTACATGACCCTTTTTTTCATCTTCATCTCTGAGATCTCAATAGCAACTGGAAGTCTAAAAGAGACCACACTGAATAGGAAGCACAGGGGACATATGCTTCTCTGGTGTGTGGACATGGCTAATAGGAAGTAAGCCCACTTCCATGCTGAAATCCTGGCTCTATGACTCTGGCATGAATAGCATGAGCTGAAAAGAGAGTTTATGTGTACCCCTAAAAAGAAGGCTTTATGGAATGTTTCATCCATCACCTGTGCCCAAAGTGTGTCCTCCCTCACCTTGGGGCAAAAACAAAATAAAAGTAGTAAAGCAGAGACTGTGGCTGAAGCTTTTGAAGTTTTATGGAGCATCCATGGGCCAAGTGCAGAAAAAAAATGAATATACAGATTTGAGTAATGTGTGGGAGCAGGAACAATGCAAAATAATATATGTTGACATAGATCAGGAAAGATGAAAAAGATTTAAAAAAAAAATTAAAAATCCAATTAGTTGAAATAGCAAATAAGCTCCATTATTAATATAAATAACTATTATCCCCTGGAGTGTAGATAAGATTGTTTTACTAAGCAATCATTTCAGATTTAGACATGAAACCACACAAATGAGACCCAGACCCATAATTAGGGGCAGAGCTCCACCACAGCATTAGATAAGTTGATCTCTTGTAATGGGAAGGACTGATCTTCTCCGGGGTAAAGGAAAAGATACTACTCAGGCTTCTACCGAGGTACTTGTTCTCTGCTCAAAAAGCCACACACACTGGTCCTGAGTTATTTTTGGTGTAGGAAAAAAAAAAATATATATATTTTCTATCAAAATCCGTGTTGCGACTTAATTCAGATCTTCGTTTATTGAGACATTTGTCACCTGTATGGGATCGCTAGCTCGCCAGTGGGACATGAGTATTTCTCGGCCTTGCACTGAGGAGAACCTTGGGAAGATAGGGGGGATGCAGAACCAGCACAAGCCCCGTGCGCAGCGCTCCCTGCCGCCGGCGAGGCTGGCCGAGCACTGAGGACGCTGAGAGCACTGCGAGCAACGAGGCTTCCCTTCAGGGAAGTTCGAAATGATCCTGCTACATCCTCCTGTGCCAGCAAGCCCTTAGGAGTTCTTTTTTTAAAGGACCACATCACTGCACACTGCGAAACTAAAAATCACTGTAGTCATTTGAACAACGAAACTAGCTGCTTGAAGGATTCCCGTAGGAGTGACTCGTGATGTTTCCCAGTGCTTCCAAATGAAGCTCGTGGTAAAGTGCCGTGGGCTAGAAGCACCTCTCACCACGGTGAGAGGTGTATATGTGCCCGCGGAGGGTCCGTGTGATGGTCCTCCCCGCGGTGCCCCGGGGCGGGCGGTGAGCTGTGCCGGTGCCTCGGCGGGCAGCGGCGCGCTCGCTGTTTGGGTCTCCCCCGAGCGAGGGAAAACACTCGGGAATGGCTGAAGCAGAGAGTGTGAAGGAACCCGTGCAGACGGGCCGGGGGAGCAGGCGAGCAGCACCTTCACGGCGTGAAACTCGAGTGAAGGCACTCTTGCTGTCGCAGGAACACCGCGGATGCCTGCCCGGCTCTGCCCCAAGCGGCAGCGACTCACCTGGTAGCCTTGGCCGCCGCGGCAGCGGGGACCAGCGGGGAATCGTGCCCTCCGGTGGCCGCCGGCAGCACAGCCCGGCCGCCTCTCCCCAACAGCCTGAGCCCCGCCGGCAGACCCTCTAGCACCGCACGCACCCCCGCCGGGGCTCTCCCTCCGTAGAGAGGCTGCATTGACCCAGAGATTCGGCAAATCTTCCGTCTCCTTGGCGGTGCGAGCTAATACACAGGACGAGTGATAAAGGAAAAAGAAGTTTGAAAAAAGGCTGCTGCGGAGAGCCCCTCGATATGTTTGCTGTGCCAGTTTGCTGGTGCCCTGCACAATTTGTGCCAGCTGGTGCCCTGGGGTGCTGTGAACACTGAGCAAATTGCAGCAAGAATATCAGCGAGGAAAGCTGCTGAGTGTTATCTTGGCCCTTTTGAAGCAACTAGGGCTCGAGCAGCATGTCGTGTAGCCTCTGCAGGGATTAAAATACAGGGACATGGAAGATAGCTGGGGAAAGTCAGCTGCTATCAGTGGGCTTTGAAACAGAAGGTGCAGTTTCTGGAGGAACATCAGACAGAAGGCTTCCACCTCAGGAACATTTGGTGAGGCAGCCTTCTTCTGAGTGCACACATATGTAGTATTACATACATATAGGTGAATATCCAACGGAATCCCCACAAATGTGACTGTTTGGTGTTCTACTACAGTGAGCAGCCTCTGAGAGCTAAATTAGGATGTGCATGTGTGCATGTTGTGTGGGAAATACTGAGCAGCCTACTGCAATCCAGTTTTAATTTGTACATTGGTTGGCATTGCTGTAGTCGTAACCACCAGGTCTTGTGCACATTTGTTCTTAAACTTCTGCGCTGATTCACAAATTGGCAGACAAAATCAAATCTTTCATTCATTCTTAAAGAGAAATCAAAGAAAGAATCCAACTGGCAGTCTTCTCTCCCCCTCAAAAGCTGTAGTATTTCTGCCTGCCTGCTTGTTCCAGTCTGAGAGTCTCACCAGCTGACAGGTGCCTGCACAAGGACCAGCATGTAATTGTGGGGGATCTCTTCCAGCTGTTTCCCTGTGATCAGCCATGACCACAATGATCATCATAGCCCAGCTTATTCTGTCATTCTGCCGATCTCATTCCTCGTTTCACCTTCCTAGGAGCTTGTCATTTGTTTAGTTCCATGTTCAAACCCACATCTTGTAATCTGGGTGTTTACCAATGTTATACATTACTGCACAGATGCCAAAATGCATCTGGAGTTATCTGCAGTGCCTCATGTAAGGGCTGATCCCACAGCACAGCTGAAGCCTGGGAAAGCCTGCTGGAATAGACCTGGAAATGTCCCTGGGAAGCCCCTGAAGCTGCTTGCATGATCTCCAAAAGTAAAGCAGGACTGAGAACCTGCCTAAGGAGCCAGATAGACCCAAGCCATGTCTGTGCATGGGAGAGAACAGGACGTGTCATTCCTTATCCCCACTCCAAAGTGGTATGTGGGTCTACCTTAGTGGCTTTTGGAAGTTTAAAACAGATGGTCTAACACTGTACAAACCACACGCTGATTACTAGTTTGCTGTGGAACACAAAGCCTCCACCTCCACTCCCACCATAGCTGTGTATTTCAAAATGAACCAAAGCTGAACTGACTTTCTTTAAACTGAGCTGTCCTTATCCCCCTTTCCTCACAACACATACATGCGTGTACACTGCAAAACCAGTTGTGCTTGCACACACACAGTAACACACCTTACACAGAAACACACCAGTATACCCTTCCCTCTCACACAGGCCCCTAGACATGACTGTGACACATCCACCCTCTGCCAGACTTATCTCTAAACTCCAGCACAAGGCAGCATTGCTGCACACCAGCAACCTGATGGGTTGATCCTCCAGGAGGCCTCGGGGATCCAGACAGGCTCCCACAGCCCCCGCAGCGGCAGGTCGCCTGGACCAGACCACTCCCATCACAGCTTTCCTGGCCTCTGCACTTGTGTGGTGGGTCTTGGCTGTAATAGCATGGGCTTAGTTTCCATTGCTCCAGAGAACTGGAGTTGTGAGGGAAAGACAAATAGGTTTTTTTTAAAAACCCAAAAACAGAATTGAAAGGATGGAGGCTTCTGTGTAGTCATGGCTCATACAGGTCCCAGATAGAATCACATGTTCTGCTAACTGCTGCTCACTGCTTTTACTACAGTTTCCATGAAGAGCAACTGACCCTGAATCCAACGTGGTCACCCCTCTCTTCTCTCTCTTCAAGATCTCTGTCTCCCCACATTTTCCTGTGTTTTCATCTCCCCCCATCACTGCCTCTTCCACACACCCTGCTCTGTACACTGTTATCCACACACCATTCTCCTGCCCCATGGCAAGAGAGTGATGTCCTGTGTCCCACTCAAATCTCAGATGACCCAGACAAGTTGTTGTTCCTTCATCAGAAGACACTGCCCCTCCCTTCTTCAGTCAGTGTCCCACTTTGGTGTTGTTAATGAAGGAAGCAGGGAAGAAGGGAAGAAAGGAGGGAAGGAAAGAATTAATTCGGAATTCAGAAGGAAGAAATACCCCAGAGCGACCTACAAATGCTCACCACCAGTGAGTGTTTCCAGTGTTTGCTGTAATGACACTGTTCAACACCACAGAGGAGCCAGAATTGTTGGTAAGGAGCTAGAAGGAGAGACAGCTCTTCTTACCTTGGGGGCAGCAGCTGCTGACAGCATAAAGGAATCCCCGAAGTTCTCTGGATGAGCTGTAGCATTGTGTTGGGCAGAGAGGCCTACAGGTTGTAGTACACACAGCAAGGACAAGCTGAAAGCTGAGGAATCTGTGCTTGCTCACTGTTAGGCTATGTGCTGGTGTTCCTTTCCTCTCCTGGGTATGTCAGGCCCTGCTTCCTCCCCTGGTCCTGTTTACAGCTGTTTGCCGAAGTAGAAACTATGGAGCAGGCTGCTCTTTGCTCACGTCGCAGGATGGAAGCTCCAAGGAGAGGTCACCTGGGACACAGCGGAGGAGCTGTGAGCTGCTTTGCCCACGGTGGGGTCCCGACGGGAGCTACGGCAGGGAGTGAGTTATTGAGAGGGCCGAGCCGGGCCCGCTGCCCCTCGGCGGTGGCTCTGATGGAACCCTGTCCCCTCGCAGAGCCCTGGAGGGGAGGTCTCTGCCTGGAGGAACAGGAGCCCCCAGGCACGGAAGAGAGACAGCTCTTTTTCCTGAATCAGATGACAGCACTCTTCCAGAACCCTCCTCTTTTTCGTTTCTGGGATTTATCGCTCCTCTGCAGTGTTCTTTTTTTGCCCTCTTTCCTCTCCACCTCAAACATAGACGAGGAGCGGGAGAACTGCGCTGCCTGCGCTGCCCCACGTCTGGAGGTGCCCTGCCTGAGCCGCGCCTGCTGCGCTGGCAGCGCGGGCTGCGGTCCCCTCGCAGGGAGCAGCAAAAGTGCATCACCCCTCTTACTAATGACAGCAATTTCTAGCCTTCCCTCCCAGGCGTTTGAATCTGAGCTGCTGTTAAAAAGGCACACCACCTGCTCTGTGCTGCCAGCGAGAGGGGAAAGGAGGCACGAAGAAGGGAGATGGGGAGAAATAGCTTTGATTGCAAACGTGAAAGGGAATCAATAAGCTCGGTTCCCAGGAAGTGCTGCACTCGGGTGCCTTCAGGGAGGGTGAGGCGAAGTGAGTGGTCGGTAGGCACGAAGCGCGGGTAGAGAGGGTATGCACACACTCCCATCTCCCGCTATGCCAGGCAGGGGACAAGGATCTTCCCGGTTTCCCTTAAAACAAACTAAAGGACTAGTGCGTACGTACTAAGCCAGTGCTGAGTTTCCCCGCTGCTTCCACCTCTGAAGATGGCTTTCTCCAAGCGCAGTCCTTCAGTCCAACAGGACGGGGCTGTGCCGCCTCTCTTCCCTAGCCTAGAAATGTGCGTCTCGCCTTGAAAGCCAGACCCCGAGAGCGCTAGGAGATGGGCGTGCGGTGTGTGCGAGAGCGGGACAGAATTAGGATGTTCCTGGATGCTGCCCGGCGGGTTAATTTCCCCTTCCTCCCTTTCGCTGCAAGCCGTGCCCGCTGCGGCGGGGGAAGCCCGAAAGATGAGGGATGTCCCCCGGCTGCTCCGGGACAGTCGCCTCCCCGCCCAGCGCAGGCAGTAAGAGGCCTGTTGTTCCCTGCGCAGCAGCGCGGGAGGTGCTCATGAACCCCATCACTTCCCGCCCGGGCCCCCAGCACCACCCCAAAGCCTAGTGCGAACCGAAAGAGCCTAAGGGGAGAAATCGCTGAGAGGGAAGCCGGGGAAGGGGGTTGGGGTTAGGATGTATATGTGTGTGTGGAGGGGAGGCTAGATCACTTGTGAATGGCTTGAAAAAATAATTGGGGGAGGGCGTGGAGGGGGGGAAGCGGAAACTTTCCTATAAAACTCAGCAAAAGTCCCTCCTCTCCACGTCAGGCCAATGACACTGCTGCCCCCAAACTTTCCGCCAGCAGGAGCTATAAGAACCTCCAAGTCTTCAACTTTCTCCCAATCCCAGACACCTCGAAGGGGCTCCAAGGAGGGATCGG
>VWZI01014519.1:107616-128422 GCA_013396835.1 Psilopogon haemacephalus
CCAACAAAACAAACCAAAAAACAACAAACAAAACCGAGATGAGATGCTCGATGCTGAGGGGAAGGCACGTTTCGTGGATAGGGATACCTGGAAAATATGAATGAGGAATCAAATGCATTTTGAGAACCGCAGGCCAAGCTGTACTCGCCCTCATAAATCGGAAGCAAGTCGGATTGATGGACTTAAACCTGACCGACACCCTCGTAACCAGGGAGAGGGATCTGGTCAAGCCTGTGCTAGCCGTTTCCAACAAGCCGAAGAACTCGAGTGACAAAAATCCCCAATCTCCATGGAGCTCATGAGACCATCAGGTCTCCCTATACCACCCTTGGGTCCCTCCAACCGGGTCCCAGCCGACGCTGCAGCCCTCCCTGAGCACCTGGGAGCTCAGCCGGTGTGCAGACTGCTACCTTTGTTTCATTACATAGTAACAGTAATTCAAAACAAAACAAAAGCCCACCAAAACTACCAAACCAAACCAAAACCAAAATAACCAACCAACCACCACCGACAACAACAAAAAAAACCCCAACAAACCCAAACCCACGAAAAAACCAAAACAACCCCAAACCGAAAAAAAAAACATATCCAGCCAAACAGAAACCCTAAACAACAATAAAACCACAGAGGAGATAATCCTGATTTTAAAATACAAACGCGTCCTTTCCTGTGTTGGAACTGGGTACTGCAGAGGCCGGGTGTTCCTAGGGCTAGAGCCGAAAGAGATGAGGGCAGTCAGGCTTACAGAAGAAAAGGAAAAAAAAGTGTATTAATTTGTCTTTGGGGAATTTTAAACGCTCCTGCAATCAGACAATGAACTCTGTCTTTGGAAGTCCTGTCTGGTTTTACTTCTTTCTCCGAGGCAGCAGCATGTTCCGTTTATTAGCAGACAAATAAACCCGAGTGGAGCGGAGCTGCCGGTGCCCTGTCCCACGGCCACGGTCCCGGCCAGGCCGCCGGGCCCCGCGGAGCTGGAGAAGCGCGGAGCTGCCGCAGCGCGGAGGCGGCGGGTGCTCGGCACTGCCCGGCCTNCACTTGAAGTCCTGCCCAGGAGCCCTTCAAAGTGCACGCTTGTCCCGCTCCCATGATGTCAGTCGGTTTCCCTGCATCTGTAATTTTAAGCAAAACAAACAAACGCGCAGTGCGGTGGAGGGGGGAGCCACAAAAGTCACGGAAAAGTGCAGAGGGAGAGGAGCTCACCTGCGGCGCGGGCACCTGCCGCCCGCGGAGAGCCACCGGCGGGGCGGGGCCCCCCGCCGCGGCGGCGCNCGCTCCTCCGGCAGCGACTGCCGGGAAGGGGCGCAGCTTCCGCCGCCTCTGACTCCCCCGGCCGGCGCTGCTCCCAGCCGCCCTCGCTGTCTGTGCCCTCCCGGTTCATGCGGCGATGCCTTCACCTGCCCCGGCCCCGCCGGGAAGAGCGGGAGAGCTCCGCCATAAATTAGCATCTTTGGGAAGAGAGTGGTGGTGGTGAAAGCTCCGTTCACCCTGCAGAGGGATCCGGGAGACTAAGGCGAAAAAAAAAGAGGAACGCGCATCCACATCCCACTAGGACTTGTTTTATTTGCTGCACGCATAACCTGCCCGCAGTAAACATGGCACGGGATGTATTTTACATTAACTTCTGCACCAGTTTCTTTCGACTTCAGTCCACTTAATGCTCTTGGCAAATCAAAGCACGTATCCTTTGAAGAAGGTGTGTAATTGGAGTTTAAGGCATGTATGGAATTCCCAGATGTCTATAAAGTAAGAAGGAGCATTTGGCAGGTCACTTGAAGGTGGAGCAGGTTAAAATCACTTGTACAACAAAAGTCCCCCCTTTCTTTTCTTTTCTTTTCTTTTCTTTTTTTTTTTTTTTTAAAGCAAACAGCCGGCCATTTATAAGGACCAAGTGATCGAGATTGCGGGAGGCTTAGAGCGGTTTTACAGAGCAGAAACAATAAAGCTCCGGAAACATAATGATGATGATAACACCCGCCTAAAAAATCCGAAATAAAACGCAAACCAAACCCAAATATTCAGATCGAGGGAAAACCTGTCTGTTCTCCCAGTAATCCCCTGTTTCCTCTACCCTCTCAGGAGCGCTTGCACCCTTCTTGTTTAAGTAGTCTTGTTGTATTGGGTAGCCGACACTTCCCCACTCTTTTCATAAAGAGATGGCATTAAATTTGCAGAGATTTTACGAAGATTCCCTTGTTCACTGCATGAACACCGGCAAACGAGGATGCGTTGCACTCCCAAATAATCCCAACGAACCACACTGAAATCAAGACGGCTACAGCGGCAATTAACAATAGCTGAAATGGTAATGGAATTGGTTTGGGACAATTGAGTGCTCATCATTTGGCTTTGGGAGCTTTTTCAGTGTTCGTGCAAAACATGACCCCGAACAGGACTGAGGGTTTTCTAGGGGGATGAAGCAAAGGGTGCTTGCTGCGATGCAGAAATCTGACCGAGCAGTATTGCAACGGGACGGGGAACCACTCTGCCCTTCGTATGCGGGAAATGTGAAGGTAGGAGGGGGCGAGATGGGGGAAAGATGCTCTTGGGAAGGGTCAGGGTCGCCCTCTCATGTTTAGGGTTGCTTTATTCTGTTTGGGACGAGGCAGAGTCGTTAAACAAGCAGTCAAAAAAGGAGCAATGTACACGACTGCAGCCGTGGGGGAAAGGGGAAGCTTCAGAGGGGAAGGGATTTTGACATGTGAAAAGTTAAGCAGGTACCTGAAAGGAGGTTTATTTTGACCAGATGTTAGTACTTTTATGAAAACGTCACGTGAAGTGAACAGATGTACAACTCGCAAGTGGAGCTCCGCCTTGTACATACTGGGAAGAGAAAGGCTCACAGAAAATCAAGCGTAAACCATTCCTGCTGTTTTCTCGGTGTGTGCATTTGCATATAGATGCACGCTATGTGCGTTCTTTCTAAATATTGCTTTTTATTTGTTTGTTTGCCAAAAGGAAAACGCAGCTCTTCCGACCAAACTTGCTATCCTCTTCCAGTATATCGAGTCAGTCACTTTCTCCCTTCCTCCCTTCCTCTCTTTCTTTCTTTCTTTCTTTCATTCTTTTTCTTTCTTTCTTTCTTTCTTTCTTTCTTTCTTTCTTTCTTTCTTTCTTTCTTTCTTTCTTTCTTTCTTTCTTTCTTTCTTTCTTTCTTTCTTTCTTTCTTTCTTTCTTTCTTTCTTTCTTTCTTTCTTTCTTTCTTTCTTTCTTTCTTTCTCTTTCTTTCCTTCTTTCTCTCTTTCTCTCTTTCCTTCTTTCTCTCGCTCTCTCTTTTTCTCTCTTTCCTGTCCGTTGACCCCCTCCTTTAGTCTCGGGCTCGTTTGATCCTTAGGAAAGTATCGGATCTCTGCTGGGAGGAGAAACTGAGACTAATCAATTGCCTTGTGTTTGAAGGTGGGTAGAGACTGCTAAGAGAAGCAAAGTAGAGCGTGGGCTGGCAGCCCCGAGCTCTCTGGGCGCAGTGAAGCCTCATGGTGCTGCCCGGCTCCTCTACCCGGCTCTGCCGGCTTCCCCGCCCCCATCTGCTCAGCTGTGCCCGGCACTCCTGGCTGAGTGCTCGCCGCTGTGGTGAAAGGGCTGCAGCAGAGGATCCCCTGTCCTATCGTGCCCTGCCCTGCCCTGCCCTGGCTCTGAGCACAGCCACTGCTCTCCAAGAAATCAAACGCCGTTCTTGGCTTAACGTTTTCAGAGGGGTACGGTCAGTCCTGCGCTATCTGCAAGCTCTGCACTCCATACTGGATTTTATTATTTTTGCATCACGATTGCTATTTTCCAGGAGGCCCTCTGGTATTTTAGTGTGAGACCGCGTTTCCCGTTACCTCTGCGATGTCCTTGGGTACCGTGCCGAGGCAGGCTGGCAGATGCTGCTGGGCAAGGTGGTCCCTCCGCCACCCTAGGAGCGCAGCGCGGGTGGGTGCGAAGCGGTTGTCGTCAAGGAAAAGATCCACGATGGAGCAGGGGGCGGGCTGCAGTAGGGTGTCTCGGAGACCTGCAGACACCTGCCTATGTTTTGGACCTTCCATTCACAAAGCATTTCGATGAGCTGTGACTATGTCTTGCTTGTTTCTGCAAATCTATTCCTGCAAGCGGGTCCGACACATTCATCTTGAACTGTGATGAAGGCGTTTATTATATATATATATATATATATATATATATAGTTGTTCTGTATTGAACAACAAGAAGAGTTCTCCCTGAACTTCACCAAACGTACTTTAATTCAGCCTCTATTTTCCTTTTTAAAAATGCAAATATTTTCATAACTAAAAAGGCTAACATTAAGCACATTAGTTTTCAAAAGGAAAATGCAGGCTTATATAATGCAGATAAATAGTCTGAGGTGCTACCTATAATCTATAGCATCAATCTAATAATCCCTAGGGGTTTCTGATCTAGATTTATCGTCTCGGTCACCTGATCTTGTAAAAATGTTTAAAGTGAATGCGAATGGAAGGGTCTCTTGTTGTTGTTGTTGTTGTTGGGGTTTTTTTGTTTGTTTGGGTTTTTTTTAATTTTAAAATAAAATACTAACTGTGGAGTCTTTTTTTCCCCCTTATCTAATCATCGATGACGGATTCGGGATATTCGTCTGATACCACAATTATCAGTAAAAGCCGTTGAGTCTTGTGTTATTTAGTGCAATTTAGAAAACAACGTGAGAATGTTTTCCACATTTGCCTCAGAATTTGAAAGGCAGGAAGGTTTTTCTACGCGTGTGAAAGTGTCAATGTCCCGGACACACAAACACGCACACAAGCACACTCACTTCTGAACCCTGGAGCTATCAAACATGTTTAGTGACTGAGTGAGATGCTGTCTACGGAGGAGCTGTTGATGTAGGAGCCAAATTAGTGTTAATTTCAAACAGGCGGCTAATTCCTCCACGGAACCTCATCACTTTCAAAGTGCTTTGCTCTGCTTCGTATTTAATTACTTGTGTTGGAAAATATATCCATTTCCCACGTAGGAAGATTACTTAATTAATTAGGTAATTCTTTCTTTCTTTCTTTCTTTCTTTCTTTCTTTCTTTCTTTCTTTCTTTCTTTCTTTCTTTCTTTCTTTCTTTCTTTCTTTCTTTCTTTCCTTCTTTCCTTCTTTCCTTCTTTCCTTCTTCCTTTCTTTCCTTCTTCCTTTCTTCCTTTCTTATTCCTTTATTTCATTTCATTCTTTCTTTCTTTCCTTCTTTCCTTTTTTTCTTTCTTTAATTCCCTCTTTCCCGCTTTCTTTCCATTTTTCTCTTTCTTTCTTTCTTTCTTTCTTTCTTTCTTTCTTTCTTTCTTTCTTTCTTTCTTTCTTTCTTTCTTTCTTTCTTTCTTTCCTTCCTTCCTTCCTTCCTTCCTTCCTTCTTTCTTTCTTTCTTTCTTTCTTTCTTTCTTTCTTTCTTTCTTTCTTTCTTTCTTTCTTTCTTTCTTTCTTTCTTTCTTTCTTTCTTTCTTTCTTTCTTTCTTTCTTTCTTTCTTTCTTTCTTTCTTTCTTTCTTTCTTTCTTTCTTTCTTTCTTTCTTTCTTTCTTTCTTTCTTTCTTTCTTTCTTTCTTTCTTTCTTTCTTTCTNTCAGTCCTCAGATCTGAACTTAAAACATATATCATAGATCAGTTTTCATCCAGCGAATTTAGGCATAGTCCTCGACCTGTATTTTCAAAGAGATTCTGAGCTGGAGTCTGCAATATTTAATCCAGTCAGCTATTAAATGTCCTCCGGCTTGAATCAAGAATTTAAACAGGCATCTGTGAGGGGATAATGACAGTCAAAGCAGTTTGGGATATAGTGTGTGTGGCAGGGAGTGGGGGAAATGGGCAGAAGGACAGAGATTATGTCTTTGATTTGGAAAATTCCTGAGTTTTAGGAGTTCTGTCAGAGTATTGGTCGGGGACAACATGAAAGAAACTCCTTTGCTCAAAGGCATGGCTTTAATGGGGAGAAATAGTCCTATTAATACCTGACAGTGCCTGACATTGCGCTTTCTTCTGCCTGCCGCGCAGTAACGTGATCCCCGCCCTGGCCAGCGCTGGCCGGGCCCGCTGCGGGCAGCCCGCTCCCTGCGGGGGTCCCGGCTCCGGCCGCCGGGGCGCTGCGCCACCAGCAGGCTTCACCGGGGCCCGTCCCCGCCGGGAGGGCTCCAACGCTCCCCTAGCCCCCCGCAGACACTTTTCCCACCCTTCCCCTTCCCGGCGCCTCTGCTTGAGACCTGGGTTTGGATGGGCTAGGGAACCCAATGGTGCTCCAGGTAGAGAAGTGTTCTCGGTTTGTGTTTGGTTGCTTGCTTTATTTTGTCTTCTTTCTTTCTTTCTTTCTCCTTCTCCTGTCGGCTATTGAGCTGATGGAAAATGGGATTAGAGACTGGGACTGGGTGTATTCCTAAAGTCCTGCATGGCCTGAATCCAAGAGACAGAAGAGCAAGGCGTGGGGAAGAGGCTCGGCGTTTGACTTGATGAAGCACGTGTCAGATTCTGCAGTTCAGGCAATTAAAACTTGCTTCTGATCAAAGGGCTTCATAAATCACCAGGAGAAGTGAATGGGGCAGAGACAGCTGTCTGTGGGAGCAAGCAGGGGGGCAGCTGCCTATCCCCACCTTTCGGACACTGTCATCCACTCCCACTGCCTTCGAGGAGTCTCGCTGGGAGTGGATTTTCCCTGCTGTTTTATGGAGGTTTGTTTTATTTATGGAGGAATTTCAGCAGGAAAAAAAAATATATGGAGGGAGTTCATGACCAGTGGTGACTATCCCAAGGGCAGGAGTGCCACGGCATTTTCTTTTGTGATCAAAAAGCTCTAGATACTGAGGAAATAGTAACAGAAAATATTTCCCTTACCCTTAAGAATGAAGTATGAGATGTCTGATTGTCTGTGCTGGATAGCCCTGAGCACAGAGGAGGGGACTCACGCCCAAGACCTCCTGGCTTTGCACTCATCTGGCTCCACTGCTAGGGTTTGGGCAGTGAAAAGGAGAGATGGAGGAGAAAGGCGAGAAAAGAGCATTGTAGCTAAGTGAAGGTAAAGATCCTCCATCCTTAAGGCAGAGAACTGGAGCCAGGGAGATCCTGCAGTTCTGCTTGTGCTAGCCACTGTCTGTGAGTCTTGGAGTGTTAAGGAGAGTCCTGCCATTGAACTCCCCACTAATGCATCTTCTTGTGTTAGACTTGGTGTATTATAGGAGCTTACAGCTTGAGGGACTACTCTTTGATATTGGAATTTAGGGGTGAACGTATAAGTGGTCTCATGGCGCTTGTCAAATTTGAGTGCTTTTTGGTGTGATTTATGGCAAAAGGCTCCTTTCTGACACTTCCAGATGCCAAAGCTTTCACCTTACAGAAAATCTGCTTGCAATAGACAGGGTGAGTTTATGCCTGCTCTTTAAAACAGCTGCTCAGTGGTAATAAGATGGCATGCAAGCCCAGTAAGAAACCTTTTAATTACATTTGCCAGTGGTTCAAATGGTTTACACAGTGATTTCTACCTCCTTCCTACATCCAGCCTATTTGCTGACATGCAACACAGAGACTGTCCTATCCAGCTAGAGGAATGCAGGATACCCTTCTTCCAAACCCTTCCATCAGAATGACTTCTTAAGCTGCACTTCAGTCAGCTTGTCAACCTTTCTCTGTCTCTTTTGTCATTTGGCCAGCTGATCAGAGGTATCAGGAGATCCTTTTAATATAAGGTTCTCTCCAAACAGAGGGCAACTATGGAGTGAGAATTTGAGACAGGAAAGCATGGGGCACTCATCTTCGGAGCACATCAATCAGCACGAACTCTCCCAGGCTACTCCAACAGGCTTGGGATTCTCTTGCCAGAGATGACTCACAGATAAATTACCAATGGCCCACAGAAAATGAAAGGTTTGGCCAAAACCTGCAAGGGAATGGGTGTTCCAAGAAGCAGCGGAAGCCTTGCTAACACATGCCTCAATGGACAGTGGAGCCTGCTCTGCATTCCTGGTTCTCACGAACAGCAGGAAATAAAAACAAAAATAGATCAAAATTCACTACGTGGTGACTTCTTCCTTGCATTTCTTGGCAGGTGGACTCAGATGTTTGATCTCAGAAAGAGAGTTTTCCATCTGAAATTGCAATAGCCCCTTCTCACAAACTGAAAATATCAGCAAAACTGAGGAACATTGAGCTTGGCCAATGCTAGCTGGGGAAATGATTATCTCCACATTAGATTTAACACTGCAACAGCAGCCAGCTGTCATCTAATCACTCTATGGAAGGTCACTGTGATACAATAAGGATAATTTTCTAAGATTCTTCATTGCTGTGACCAAATTATGCCATACAGAATAACAACAACAAAAGAGGGAGAGAGAAAGAGTGAAAGAAAGAGTGAAGGAAGAAATATGGAAGGAATGAGGGAAAGAAAGAGCAAAAAGAGTGAAAGACATAAAGAGTATAAGAAGGAGCAAAATAAAGTAAAAGGAGACAAAGAAATAAAAGCAAAAGAAAGAAAAAGGAGCAAAAGAAAAGTGAAAGAAAGAGTAAAAGAAGGAGCAAAAGAAAGAAAAGTGAAAGAAAGATTAAAAGGAGAGAAAGAAAAGCAAAAGAAAGTAAAAGAAGAAGCAAAAGAGAAAAGTGAAAGAGTAAAAGGGGCATAAGAAAGAAAAGTGAAAGAGAAAAAGGAGAGAAAAAGAAAGAGAGAAAGAAAGAAAAAGAAAGAGCAAAAGGAGAGAAAGAAAGACGGAAAGTGAAAGAAAAAGAGAAAGAGAGAGAAGGAAAGAAGGAAATAGAGAAGGAAAGAAGGAAGAAAGGAAGAAAGGAAGAAAGGAAGAAAGGAAGAAAGGAAGGAAGGAAGGAAGGAAGGAAGGAAGGAAGGAAGGAAGAAAGAAAGAAAGAAAGAAAGAAAGAAAGAAAGAAAGAAAGAAAGAAAGAAAGAAAGAAAGAAAGAAAGAAAGAAAGAAAGAGGAGATTAGCAGTGTATGGTGCACAATAGTCAGCATTTCTCTGGAAACACCTCAAAAATTCTTGTTGCCTGTGTGTAAGATTAATGGGAAGGGGGAATCAGACCTTTCTGCTTGCATTCACACCACTTCAATTTGCAAGTGTATCTGCATTCCTGCAGACGACAAACAGGTCAAACTAATTTTTTTATTGCTCTGTTCAGAACTGATCCTGTTGCTTTGAACTCCCATCAGAACCCTAACAGAGAAGTTAGAAGCTGCAAGACTGGCAGCTTGACAACTCCTCTCTCCTCTCCTCTGTTGGCCAACCATATCGAAAGACTTCAGATTGCCTTGTCCTGATGCATGCATATTTTCCATGGAATGAAAAGAAACTTCCCCAAACTTCAAACCTATCAAATGTTTAGCATCTGAAGGATATTCATCTTTAGGAGCTGGGCCAAAAAGTCAATAAAAATTTAATTATTTCTGTAGCATATGGGAGCACTTACAAGACCAAAAAATGTGATACTGCGTAGTGGTATTGGGAAGAAACTCAACCATATAGTTTCAGATTTGCTGGTCAAGGCAACGTCTCCACCAAAAGGCAACATTAAGCCCCTTCAAACTGCAATTAATTCTGACCAAGTTTCTAAAACTGGTGTGTAACAGGTTGGTGATTAAGGAAGCGATCACCTGCGCCCCTCTTAATGATAGAATGATGCTGAATAGCTGTATGCAGAGAGAAACATGTGTTTATCATTTCTTTTTATGATCAACAGGAAAAAGAATATTTATCTTACTAAGATTCTTGCTGTCTGAAATGAGTTATCTCCCCCCGTATACGTGGGTATGGGAAGAGAGAGAGAAAAAAAAAATTGCCAGCCATCTTCCTGAAAGAAACACAAGGGAAATCCCCAATTCTAAAGTTAAAAATAGCTTGAATATATATCAGTCATTTGCAATGTCAGGCAGAGGAATGCTCCTTGTTGGGCCTAATCTAACAGGATCAGCTCTGTGGGAGCTCAATTCATTTCTTGGGGCAACAGAGCAGGCCACTACTGACTTATTTTAGCATGTCCCAAACGAGATGTTAGATAAAGGGAAATTCAATCTGACAGAGATAGGGAACTGACACAGGACAGCCTGAGAAGGCCTTTCTGGCATTGTCAAGTGATTCTTTTAGCGAGACTTGCCATCAATCCAGATCAAGACAGTGACACTGTCAAACATGAGAACCACTCTTCAGGTGATACATACCAGAATCTGCTGCAATAAACCCATGCATCTATGCCAGCACTTGCTTTAATTAAGAATGTTAACTATACAAGATACTTAAACAAACATACATTTGAACTGCACCCCACTTTTCTATGTAGCCTGAATATATCCAAGCACTCAGCCTTTGTTACTTCCTTTGTTAATCTCACAGACTCCTTGGTCACCAATTTTTTTTTCTTTTTTTTCTTTTTTTTTTTTCCTCTAGGATGACCTGTTCCTGCCTTCATACATGAAACAGAGCTAATCTGCCTTCCCTTTTTCTTCTGGCTCGGTACAGAACAGTGCATGAAGCAAAGTTATTAAAAAATAATTCTGGAGCAGAGCTAGATTTAGGTGAGATGAGGGTAAAAAAATATAGTTTCCCTTTTTTTTTTGATCTAAATATGCCATCTGCTTCTTGTATTCCTAGGTCCTGAATAGCAGGTGTTTGAACAGTGCTGTCTGTCTGGAAAGGACATTGGCTACTGCCTGGTTACTAGCTGGTTGCCAGCTTTCTATTCCCTGGATGCTTGCGCAGTTGGAAGTAGGAAAACGACAACATTTTTTGCTTTAGAGTGGCCTTTTTAGATTAAAAAACAAATGAACTAGATAAATCTACAGTAACATTACATTAGCAATAGTAAACATCTTGCCACCTTAAAACCTGCAATGTTTAACTCTGTACAAAATGAAAATGAGTCCAGTCTGAACCAGGTAGACTCTGTTACATTTATCTAGCTGTACTGCTTGTAATTTAAATATACCTTAGTGGTCCCAAGAAGATATGGATTATTCTACCTAGATTTTCTTTAATGGGAACAGTCAAGCTGCATGCTACAACACTTAACTGGGACAGGCACTGACCCTTTCACTCACATTCACTGTATAAATAGTCCCACCAAAGCCCGTGGAGCCATTAAGGAAACAAGATGTTACTCACTGTGAGCTCAGATCTCAGTACTGCTTGTAGTAATTCTTGTTTTGTTTTGTTTTGTTTTGTTTTGTTTTTTTTTTCCCGGATTAATATCTGCAAGCAATGGCAGGCTTTTGATGGGGAAGAGTGGAATTTCCATGTCATTGGGGGAAAAGGATTCACAAAGTAAAATGTGATTCATCCAGCAAGTTTTGCACCACACGCTGCCAGCAATAATATATCTTCCAGTAATAGCATGAAGTGAATAATTTTTTTGCAAACTGTGATGTAGCAAGGGAGGCTGTGACCTTTTTTCACTTCTTTCCAGCAGAAGAAGAAATGTGGCCAGTCAGTGAGCGACCTTGGAGTTAATCGCCCGTGAAATTAATTTTAAATTAACTGCTAATTTTAATTAATTTAGTCATTTCTCTAGGGAAAAAATCTCCAATAACTCAATGAAGTAACTTTTTTTTTTTTTTTTTTTTTTTTTTTTTTTTGTTANCTTGACTGGGCATTTTTCAGCCCCATCAAATACAGTGAGTGTGCCTTTTCCACTGCAGGCTGCAGGTCTCACAGCTGCATTTACAGAGCATCCTCTCGAAAGCTGTAGCTGAGAGATAGAGGCTGGTGTTTATTTTAGAATCTGTCCACTTTTCTTTTTGGTTTAAACTTCTTCCAGTCTCCAGTTAGAGCCAAGAATAGCTGTGTTGTGAAGACAAGAGGCACAGTCCCAAGGCAACGTGCCGTTTGCCCAACTTCTTCGACACAGCACACCTTTAGTTCGTTCGGCTCCAACAGAAAGCATGGGAGAGGAGTGCAAACAATCTCTTCCTTCATTCTCAACTCTCCTTTAATTTATGGTAGCATTTCTGGAGGCAGCAGTCCACAGAATTGCTCCTGAACATGATGTTGAGCATGTTATGGGCAAACTAAGCAAATGAATTTCCAGCCCTGCAGTTGAGTGCTGCCTCTGGCCATTGGACGAGGTAAACCATGCCAGCAGAAAGCTTTTCTTTCCCAAGCTGGAGCAAACAATTGCCTCTGGAAATCTGCTCTTTGAGTGATGCAAGCAGAGTTCTTAAATGGTGCTGAGAACAAAGCTGCTATGAACAGCCCTCAATATAGCTGGCTGTCAGTACTGCCAAATGATCTTACCTCCTGAAAAAAAAAAAAGGAAAAAAAAAGTCTGGTTTTTCAACACTTACTCTTTTTCACCCAAATGTTCATAAGTAAGGAAACAGGGACTTTGGTTTTTGTTATTTGTTTGTTTTTTTTTTTTTTTCCAGCAAAATAAGCTTTTCCCTGGAGCTATGATGAATCCACAGCAGTTTCTTCTCGTTGCACAAGCTTGGCTCAGAGCACGGGCGGAAGTTTTGCCAAGTTCACCTTCCCCAAGTCAGCCTTGGAGGCCTGCAGACCCCACTGGCTTTGTCTGGTGATCACAGTAGGACTCAGTGGGCATACTGCTGCTGTAGGAGACACTCCACAGATCTGGTAGTCCTCATGCCTGCATGGTCATCTGCCTCACAAGAGTTTTAATGGGTGCTTCCAAGCTTTACACCCAAAATAACTCCTGGAGGAGACTGGTCTGGGATAGTGAAGTTAGTTGGTGTTCAATCACTCAGCTTGGGATTTTACCTGGCTATAATTCAGGTCTCCACAATTGTACTGCAACTTCAGGCCTCAGCTCACCTCTCTTTCCCCTCTATGACAAAGGCTAAGTAAGAATAATTAATCAGTAATGGAAACAAACTATTTTTTTAACGCAGCATTTTCTTCATTGCTTGGGACTTTTCCTCACAAGCTGGGGTATTACCCAGCAGTTCATTTTCATGAGATGTGTATAAGGGAGTGCAATCATTGTTTCAAAGTGTGTGCTCACACAGCAGACAAAAAAAGCATTCTACACTGAGACAAAGAGATGAGGGCCACGGCTTGTGTTTATTTGCCACTATGCTTCATAAAGATATTAATCATCCAGCCTTGTATTGAACTTTTTTTTTTTTTTCCTTCTGTATGTAACATCAAAAGGGAGGTTTAAAGCTCTATAACCTTTTCTCAAGAACCTTACTCTTGAGCATTTCTGTTTCTTGTTTTGCTTTGTGGTCACTAACCACAAGAGAAATTTGTCTTTTTTACATATGCTGGAAATAATTTACTGCCCTTAGAAATATTAAACCACAAGAAACCCCCTACATTAAAGTGACATTAAGGGTCTGCCTAAAACCCACAAAAAGCCAGGAAATTGGGAGTTAAAGCTGAAACTCTGATCTGATACTCCAACCTTAATTTACCTCATAGGGTATAAGTACAGCTGGTGTCTCCAGTGAGGGGGTGAATGTTGCTGGTAAGAGTACTAAGAATGTTCTGCAGCACCAAGATGAGATAGCCTGAGTGAAACACAAATGTGCTAAAGGTGAATTTGCTAAGGGTGACCTCTTTCTGTACACAGATTAATCCAGTAGGATGAATGGACACAAAAAGCCTCCCCAAAGCCGCTGCTAACTTTACCTCCATAGCTTGTTGGCTGAATTTCCTCCTTTAGCCTGCCAAAAAGAGCTTCTGGTCAGGGTATTCTCCTAACTTTAGATATGTTCTGCTGAGCAAACTATCAACTACTCTTAAGGGTTGCTTTGTTGCTTGCAAGAAGGTCTCAGCAATCATACGTCTGAGTTTGCTCTTACACTTCTCTCTTGTCCTGGCTCCACTGTACTTCACGTACTCCACCTGCCTGAAACGCTGTTCTATCCACAATCTGCCTGGGCAGCCTGTTCCAGCGTCTCAAAACCCTCACTGTACAGAATTTCTTCCCAATATCCAGTCTAAATCTGCCCTCCTCAAGCTTCAATTCATGCATCTATTTAGGCTTATAATCAGCTAAGTCACGGTAACACTGTACAGTTGCACTGCAACACTATTTAGACCCAGGGCCCAATTTGCAGTGAAGGATGATTTTATTAATGATTTATTAAGGATGTGAGAAGTGTGGGCAAATTAGTAGAGAGGTGGTAATTGCTAAGCAAGACTCCAGTATTTTACAGTGTCTCTCTTCTATAGAATATTTGTCATCATGCACTGGCAGCGACCTGTGGCAATCAGGTTGCCCGAATCTTTTCCACCACAATAGTGTAAATTTGCCAGATGTTAGGCAATATTTCCTAGGCTTGTGCTTGCAGACTGCAAGACTTTATGGAAATCTTACCAGGATTTAGTTGCCGAGATCAGATGAGATTGGTGCATGGAATGGAGCCAGGCTGAAAGAATTTGTAATACCTTCTGCTATCGATGATATTACCTCTGTGCTTTCTCAGACTGGAAGGCTGCTCAGTATTAGGTTGGAGGTATGCATGTTATTAATTTGAGGATTACACATTTTTTTGTCCCACACTGATAATGGAGAGCCTCTGTATAATTTTTTTTTAGGATGACTACACATCCCTTTACCTTCTAGGAATGAGAAGCAGGGAGTGGAAAGATTTTTTTTCCGATTTTCCAATAGCTTAAATCTCCAGTTCCACCTGAGGTTCTCAGCTTTTCTTTATTATCTTTGATTTGGGCATTTTCAGGCAGGCAAGGAATGAAGAGGAATGTATTCAAGCTGCAGTCAGATTGGTGGTTCTGGTTGCAACTGAGCTCAGTCCCAGACTACCTCATTCACTCTTCACATTCGCCCACTGCCCTCAGATATTCTCCTTTGCATCGTCACTCTCTCACTGTGCTTGGGGAAGGCAAAAAAAAAATAAATGGCTGGGGTTAAAAAAAGAATGAATGGGTGAAAAATGTACAAGTGAATTCACCTAAGTCAGACTGTACACACAGTTATGCAGGTAGTTTTTAGGAAGTAATAACCTCTGGGGAAAGGGAGGAAGAAATATCTTCTGTTATCAATGATATTACCTCTGTGCTTACTCAGACTGGAAGGCTGCTCACTATTAGGGTGGAGGTATGCACGTTATTAATTTGAGGATTACACATTTTTTGCCCCACACTGATAATGGAGAGTAAGGTCATAGCAGTGCTTTAACTCTTCCTCTTGGCACTGTCCTCTGCTGGGGATTGTTTTAGGCTTTCGGGGGGCAATAATGCTAAATGCTGCGCATGGAAATGATAAACTGCTTGTTGTGACTTCGCTTTGAACAAGCTCTCCTGCAGAGTATCACATTCAAGTAAATTGCCATCAAGCACAGCAAGCAACAGAACCATTCACATTCAAAGGGAGCCTTTTGATCATATGCTACAATGCAATCAAGAACCACATAAGAATCCGAGCGCACGCCGACCGCATTCGATGCTATCTAGGTGAGAAAGAAAGGATGATTGATTGATTAATTGTGGACGTCAGCTAATTGGCTACTATACTACTGATTGCAGCATCATATAGTAGCTAGGGTAAGGCATCTGCAATAGCTGTGCATGACTGTAAAAGGCTCATGTCCACAATCTGCTGCAAATGTCTGGTTACTCACAGATGAAAGATTCTTCACTTTGTTTCATGTGGGCACACACTTCTGTCCCCCTTTTTTTTTTTTTTNATTTGGGTCTTTTTTTATCCCCAAGGCACATTAAGGTCACCAGTTGGGAATTGCTAACGGATGGGTTAATTGGGGAAACTTACAGGCTCTGTTGGACCCCAGCCAATAGTTTAGCTGATAGCTTTAAGCAAAGCAACAGATGTGGAAGTGGAACCTCTGAAGGAATGCGTGGTGCTGTCAGAGCACTGTCTCTGCCCTTATTTAAATTACTAGTGGAACAGCAATATGACAAGAAGGTGAGAACTGATGCTGTCTGACAATGTCCCTTGGATGAAAGCAATGTGCACACTGGAAAATAAATGTTTCTCAGAGAGAATATTCATTCTGAATTTACACAGGATCTGCCTGCACTTATAACCTTGACCACTGTCAGTGCCACCCATTTGCAAATAGCTTTGTACAGTCCACAAAGTCCCTTTTTCAGCTGCATTCTCTGAACTCTCTTTAAGGCAATTCTCTGATTTCTTCCAAACAGTCTCCAACTTACCTTTTTCAAGTCGGGTTGCTGGGAAAAAAACAGCCACCTAATGCTGCTTATATTAAAGTGCATTTGCAAATGACAGCTGTGTCTAGAGCACAAAGAGAATCCTTTGTGAATATATAGTTCTATTCCACATTTTGCTTAACGTCTTCAGTTGTACAAGACATGGATGAAACCCTGAACTAAGAGTCACTAGTAGGACTCTCATCAACTTCCACAGCTGATACGATTTGGATATCAGGAAACATTGGTGAGTATTCCAGTGCAAGGAACTCTTATTGCTGAGCTCTATGCTCCCATCTTTTCCTTACTCTTGAATATTGCTTATGCCAGCTATGGAGCCTGTGCTTTGAGCTCCATCTTTCAGAAGATGGGAAGGTACTGCACTGAATGCCACCTAAAGCAAATTGGTTAGGAATAGTCTGTGTATCTGGCTCCTGTTATTGGTTAGAATCCCAAATCCTTTGTGGGTTTGCTGCCTGCTGTTCCTCATGAGGAAATTGAATCAGAAAAAAAGCTATTAAGCATCAAAAGAAACACCTAAGAAGATCTATAAACCATCTGAACTGAATGCATATCTAGCACATTCAGAATATATCATCTACAGGTAAAAGCAGCGATCTGGCTGTCAAGATTTAACCATAAGACACCTGCCTAAAGACAGCAGAAAAGATGTGGCAGGGAGGAAGTCAGACACAGCTCAATGTAGTGTTTGAGATGCTTGGAGACAAGGTGGTGCAACTTCGACCCCATTTTGCAAAAGGTGGTTTGGATGCATGCAGATGCTCTTCAGGCACACGACAGGCATCCTTTGTATTGGTGGCCAATCTGTAACACCAGCATTGGCTTTTCACTGTCAATAGAAGGGAGGAAAATTCTGGGTATGCTAGGGCAGAGGACTGGGTGTGTTTTAAAGTGGTAGAGTGAGCCAATGAAATTACTAGAGAGATTTGCTACCTCTCTTTCTCCAGATTGCCTGGGAAAGTATTCAACATCCCAGATGTCAAGTATTAGACTAATGCCTTTCTTACAACTTACTTTTTCAAGAATCCTAGGTTCAGTGGTGTTTCTCCCAAGGGTAGCACTAACTAGAGTAAAGCCTTGGATTCTCTGGAAGAGACAGAATTTAGCTGCCTGGTTCCATATAAAAGAGATTTCTAGAAATAAATAAGATTTCTTGATGTGCCTTGCTTTTGCTTGGGTCGATTTCAGTTGGTTTTGGGAATGATTTCCTGAAGAGTTGTATTTGCATTACTGTGGCTTAAATGCTGCCACATTTTGATCATTAACCCTGTTCTGAACCTCTGGAAGCATCTTGGATGTCAGTGAAACCTGCTGAAGTATACTTAATTTAGAACACATAGAAGAATCACCCTTTCAAATATAAAAGGCATTTTATTCAGACGTGAAAGAGACTATTCATCCTCGTAGGTGTTTGAATTGCCTGGCACTGGCACCAATACTTTAGAGTGTCTACCAGGTACTGAGGATGCTTTTCCTCAATTCCTTGCATAGATGGAATATGTTATAACTCTGGTGAGTGATTAAGGACTATGAATAGCTTCTCCTTGCAGCCTCTTTCTTCCTGCAATGTTAGTCACAGCTTCAGGGACAGGTAGGGCCATATAAATAATTCCTAAAACTCTTTTTATGTCTGAAACTACACGAAACAGCAGAAACACACAACACTTTGGTGAGCAAGGCTCCAAGACTCCTACCAAATAGAATACACAGAACATCCTGAATAGCCACCGGACCTGGGATTCTCCTTTTCCCTTCCCTTTCCCCTTTCCCCTTTCCCTTTCCCTTTCCCTTTCCCTTTCCCTTTCCCTTCCCTTCCTTTTTCCCTTCCTTTTCCCCTTTTCCTTTTCCTTTTCCTTTTCCTTTTCCTTTTCCCTTCCCCACATAAAGAGGAGTATGGGAGTGTGCCTCAGTAAGAAGTGGGACATGGACTTTTCACACTTTGCATAACCAGATGGAGCAGAGTGACTGAGGCTAAAACATCCTCTGAGCAAGGCAGTGCCTTTAGGAAGGGAAGATCATAGAGCTGGCAGCTATCAGCCCTCATAAATCCCCTCTTTGTTGGTTATTGAACCCTGGCATCCTCAAGCTTTTCCCCACACACCCTTCAGCCTTAATCGTCCCTGCTGTGCCCTGAGTTGCCACAAGTCCTCTTCCTGTCGTATTCATCCTGCTCATTCTGTGCTGCAAGTTGTCTTCCTTTGAACTTCTAACACGCATCATTTTCCTTTCATCTGCTGAGGTTTTGCTGGGTTTAGATTATTTCACTATTTTAACTAATGCCTTCTATTGCTCATATTTCTTCCAATACTCAAACATCCAGCCCCTGAATTGGTAGCAGCTGTAGCACTGTGTGCTGCCAGTCTCCCATAGGAGCCATAGGTGCTGGCAATCTCCCACAGGAGCCATAGGTGCAAGCAGGCAGGAGCTTGTTGACTATTTGGTTCATATAGGCAGGCCTCCCAGCTCAACCCACAGCAAGACCCAGCTGTTCTGGAATGCCAGTTTCTATTTCTTTCCCCAAGGAAAGAACCAAGGCACTAGAAGACATAAGCAGTGGGTGGCCTCAAATGTTTTCAGGATAGACTCTTGTCTCTCACTCATCTTAACTTGAAAAGAAATCAAGAGTTAAACTGGTTCAAGAGCTTTCTGTTACTAATTCCTTTCGTCAAATATCTGCAGACCTCATCTCGCAACTCTTTGGGTTCACACTACATTTCACAGTGGTCTGAGATGGCTGTTAAACCTCTAAGAGGGACAGAAATCATTTCCTATCTCTGGAGCGCTGCTGTAGTATCCCCAGTCGAGGTTCTGCATTGTTTTCCTTGTGGTATGGAAAATTTCTTGGAGAGTTAAAAAAAAAAAAAAAAGCCAAGCACGCACTGAAGAGTTCACTTGAAACATTCATCTTCCAAACCTAAGGTATCACTGGTGGTCAGCTGTGATATGATACATAAATCTACTGCAGCTGAAGCTGAGAAAAGCCTTTGCTATATTATTTTCGGCTAAAGTGGTGACAGAAAACATTACGAATGCAATAAACAGAAAGAGGGAGACTCAAGCTTACATAGCAAGGCAGATTTACATTCCCCACCCCCCCCACCCCCCAGCTCTTTGCCAGCTGACAAAAGCACATCTCTGACTCTGGGGCCCAGTTTTATTGGAGGTTGCTGCAGCAACCTCACTTGTGCATCCGGCTCCATTTGGAGGTTGCTATAACCTTCCTGTCCCCCTCCTTGGCACTGGAGATGCTAGAAACATTCTTTAATCAAAGGAATCCCTCAAATGAAACAGGTGTTGAAGATGAATCATTTTGCTTGACAGTTGATATCCCGAGGGCCCTGACTGTGTTCAACAGAAAAATAACAACGGTTTACATCATTTTTATCATATTATTTTATTGCTCCTCATCCTGTAGGATTATTAGTCAGTAAATCTTCACATTTCCCTATCAAATGAAGGTGCCATGAGGAAACCTTTTCTGTTAATTTTTAGACAGTGGAAATTCTGGTTAAAATTCCCTTCCTTTCTTTGAGGTTCTCATCTCTCCAGTCTGTCTCTGACCTGTCTCCAGTGCCCATCTGCTCTCCTCAGACCCTACCTGGAGCACTTTGTGCAGTTCTGGAGCTCCCAACACAAGACAGACATGGAACTGTTGGAGCCAGTCCAGAGGAGGGCCACGAAGATGCTGAGAGGGCTGCAGCAGCTCTGCTATGAGAGTTGGGGCTCTGCAGACTGGAAAAGAGAAGGCTTTGAGGAGACCTTATAGTAGACTTCCAATGGGATCTGGTGCCTAAATGTGAGCTGTGCCTATGTGTATTTAAGGCTGTTGGAAACTTCTCTCAAGATTTCTTTCCACAGCCCTACAGAAGAAGCCAGTGCTTTTCTAACTAGCCAAGGGGTGTGACCTTCCACAAGATTCCACCCAATATTGCTCTCATTTAGCCTGTGCCATGAGCCTGGCAACTCTGTTGTGCAGAAGGGCAGCAAAGGCTTTGATTCACTGCTCGCATGGGAAAGAATTTAAATGCATTGAACTCTTTGTAGAGCTGAAGCTTTCTTGGACCAATCTGAAGGTTTGCTGGGCATGGCTCCTTCCCCAGGGATTTGATCTGATGTGAACCAGAGCCATCTCAGCCCCGAATCTAATGACCGAGTATATTTTACTTCCTTCTGCACTTTGACCTTTAACACAATCACCTTTTTAGGTCCCAAAGCTGCAGTTGTACCCACGGAGCAGCTTCACTAGATGAAGTATCCTTGAAGAAGAGCAGCCCAAGCTATTGCCCCTTGGAGTATTCCTAATTTGGAAAAAAAGCCTTTAAACATCCATTTGGAAGGCTTTCTGCTGGGATGGCTTTGCATGGTGCACAGACATCTTAACTACTGCTACAAGCATTCGTGCTAATTCTGACCCATTATCAGCTACAAGGTCCTAGAAAAAAAAAAAAAGAGAGTATTTTTTCCTGCAAGAAAACGCAAAAGGAATGCAGAAACCAGATTTGTGCAAGTGGGATAGACACTGTATAGGAGCTGCAAACTTCATCAGAAATTCACTCGTCTTAAGTGAATAATAATGAATATAATGAATATTATATTCTATAGTGAAGATATTCTATATTGAATTATTCTATAATGAACCGAATAATTGAATTGTTCTATAATGAATATAATCATTAAATGGACTCAAGACACTGTGGCAGACTTTAAACCTTTAATTTTTTTT
>VWZI01014519.1:131722-143924 GCA_013396835.1 Psilopogon haemacephalus
TTTTTTTTAATTACTTCATTAAAGTAGCATCTCCTGACTCAACAAACTCATCTTCTGTGATCACTTGGTGGCTCAGCTGCTTTAACGGCTGAAGCTCATTTTGTCAATCAGGCTTTTGCCTCAGAGGAAGAAGTGTTTCTGTAGAAGCAGCACTTTTGTGAATATCTCTGCAGCTCAGTAAGTTCCAGGTTAATTCACAAGTGATTGGAAACCCCTCCACACACCTCATTACCCTCACAGGCTCAGCTTGCTTTTTTTTTTTTTTTTTATGTGAATGCTAAAACTGTTATGCCTTGCACATGGTTCGTATGGAGGAGAAAATCCAATTCAGAACAAAAAATGTAATAAATTACTCATACGAGTAAATTACTCACACTCTTGCTCTCTCCAATGACATTTTTCATTTGAGAAATTACTCCCCAGCAGGAACAGAGTGATCACAGTCTAGCCTTTGGCTAAAACACCTAAAGGTCTGCATTCTGCTCTGCTCTGAGCACCTTGAACAACATTTTAAACAATGCTCAAAGGAGTGGAGAATGCTACTCAGAAACTCATAGGTGTGCTTACCACAAGAGTGATGAATAACTTCTGAGTAAAACTTCAGCCTGGACTCAACAAGGAATCCCTCCACCTCTGCAGAACACTATAAACTGGTTCAGAAAGGACAAAGGCAATAATCTGTCTTCTTTTAAAGCACATCTCTGTGAGTTACCATTCTATAATCCCTGAACTCTCCTCTGACCTCACCTCAAGCTCTGCATTTCTGCCTTTATTTCACAATCTCAATTCAATTCAGAAGTAACATCTGACTAAAAGTAAAGCAGCTGAAATCTGCTCTTCACTTTTGCTGCTATAAAATGCTGAAACTGCCCTAAGTACAGCTGGGGGCAAAATGATGCACAGAGATATAAACAAGTGAAAGCATAAATCTAGCTTATATGGGAATAAAGGCATGTTCAGATGAAGAAAGCAGAGAAGTGAGCCAGCAAAGGTGCTAATAGTGCAACTGAATCCAAGTGGTAGGATGGAACAAGAGACAGATATATGTAGAGAAATCATCAAATCATAGAATGGTTTAGGCTGGAAGAGACCTCAAATCTCATCCAGTTCCAACCCCCCACCATAGGCAGGGACACCTCCCACTAGATCAGAATGCTCAAGACCTCATCCAGCCTGGCCTTGAACACCTCCAGGGAGGGAGCAGCCACAACCTCCCTGGGCAACCTGTGCCAGTGTCTCACCACCCTCACTGTAAAGAACTTCCTTCTAACATCCAGTTTAAATCTCCCCTCTGCCAGTTTGAACCCATTAACCCTCATCCTGTCATTACAAGACCTTGTGAATAGTCCCTCCCCAGCTCTCCTGTAGCCCCCTTCAGATACTGGAAGGCTACTATAAGGTCTCCTCAAAGCCTTCTCTTCTCCAGTCTGAAAAGCCCCAACTCCTTCAGCCTGTCCTCATAGCAGAGCTGCTGCAGCCCTCTGAGCATCTTCGTGGCCCTCTTCTGGACTATCTCCAGCAGTTCCATGTCCTTCTTGTGCTGGGGGCTCCAGAACAGCACAAATGCAAGCAGCAGTGTTTGTTGTGCAGCCAGGTTTGTTATATTCCCCTGGAAACTTGTGTTTCACGTGCTAGAAGGCAACTACTCAGCCCCCTCTACATGCTCCCTTATTACAAACACACATACAAACAGCAACTCGAACACCTTTGGAAAGAAGTCAACCACATGTCAGTGACAGCTGTCTTCAGGAGCCTGTTTTTATTTCAATAATAAATCCCCGCAGGAGAGTGCAGCAGCCTCGGAGTTTGCCCTCTTAAAACGTTGAGTCCTCTGGAGGTCTTAGTCAAAGCTGACTGCAATAA
This sequence comes from Psilopogon haemacephalus, assembly GCA_013396835.1. NCBI lineage: Eukaryota > Metazoa > Chordata > Aves > Piciformes > Megalaimidae > Psilopogon > Psilopogon haemacephalus. The sequence goes on from VWZI01014519.1 coordinate 133,586, forward strand.
CTACAGAATTATTTTTTTTATTTCGGTAGGCTTTGGCCAGGCTTCTGACGTGCTGCACACGTGGACAATCATTGCAATTAAAACTCAGGAATATTAATTCCAACTAAAACTTGGCCCTTTCGAAAGCTGTTTTCAGCTAAGCTACCCCACAGAATGTAATGGGGCAGTTTAGGTAGGAACCTCACACACCTCATGGCAAGAGCTAAGGGATTTCTGTTGAATATTAATTCCAATTAAACCTTGGCCCTTTTGAAACCTCTTTTCAGCTAAGCTACCCCACAGAATGTAATGGGGCAGTTTGGGTAGGAACCTCACACACCTCAGACAAGAGCTAAGGGATTTCTGTTGGATATTAATTGCAATTGAACCTTGGCCCCTTTGAAACCTCTTTTCAGGTAAGCTGCCCCACAGAATGTAATGTCTGTGTGGGATTTTGAAGATCAGTTTGCAGAGCTGGTTCCTTCCTGTTCCCTGTTATTGCTCACACTAATTTTTTTTCCATCAGCTTTGAGCTTCTTGGCATTAATTGAATAAACAGAGGTTCTTAAGGCTCTGTCTCTCTATCCAACCTTGGAACAATGAGTTGGGACACAGAAAAATGAGCACCTTCTGCAACTACAGAAATGGTAGCAATGGAGAAAGCTGCCCTGGGAGAAAGAAGGAATATGGACTCAGGTTCTTTTAACTGCTATTTCGCTGTCTAAGCAAAGGTTTGAAGTAAGAAAAATTAGCTTCTGTTCCAGGATGGTTTGTCAGAAAGTTTTTTCTTGTTTTTTGCTTGTTTTTTTTTGCAGCTGAAATTCACACAGATGACCTCTGCGACTTATATTCATAGAGTTTGCTTATTGCTTTAAGCCGCAATTTGTTGCCAGGTATCTAGAGAGAAAATTCAGCTTCCCCCTCATGATTCTTATATAGGCAGGATGATAGACTAGGAACAAACCATTCCATCTCTGTTCCCAGTGGTTCCGGGTACTTGGAGGAACAATTTTGGAGCAGCTAGCAGTGGAAAAAGAAACATACTCATAAACCCAAAAAACCAGGGCAGCTCTCCTAGTCTCGACGGGTGGTAGCAGGAGGTGGCTCTAGAAGGAAGTCAAACGCTTTAGTTTATTGCAAGAAGTCCTTTTAACTTCTCACTAAACTGGGATAGAGGCAGATACCTAACCAAAGCTGCAGGGCTCTACATTTAGAACAATCTTTGGTGGGAAGAACCCAAATCCCAAGCTTGCTGAAGTGGATGGCAGCATTCAGTGTGAACGGGAGGGAGCCCACGGTCATTACGGGACTGCTAAGAAGCATGATTTATGTAAATCCAGAGATGACAAACTCCTGTTTGCGATGGCTTCTCCTAAGAAGAGGTTCTGGTAAGAATAAGAGCTGACTTGGGTATTTCCACTCTAGCAGAAGCATTGGGCAGAGTCTGCTCAGCTCAAAATGTGCTTAAGTCATTAAAAAAACCCCAGGATGCCACACCCGGGTTATAAAGTGCAGACTCCTAATGAAGCCGCTCCTGAAGGAACCCAGACTGATTTTCACAGAGCACTCTTTGCTAGAAAGCACAGATGGGAGGCCAGAGAAGTTGGTGCTGCAAAGTGTGCAACCTTTAATATTTAGGAAGTTGGTTGTTAATAAAGAATATTTCAGAAGTTTGTTGTCGCTGTTTTTACACAGCTGTGCTGCTCCTATGTTGTTGCTGCTGACTGTGAAAGACGTTGTGTAAGCAATGGGAAAGGATTCACAGCTTCTAATTCACAGACTTTAGTTAAGATTACCAGCAGCAAAAGTTTAGCATTTGGTGTCCCCAAAAGAATGGACAGCCTGCTTCATCTTCTTTTTGCAGGCAGCAGAAGGCACAGTAGGTGATGTAGCTTCCCTAGAGCACTCAGTGCTAGTCACAGGATCACAGGCTCACAGGATGTCAGGGGTTGGCAGGGACCCAAAGAGATCATTGAGTCCAACCCCCCTCCCAGTTTGGTGTCATTATCAAACTTGCTGAGCAGACTCTGTCTGTCTGTGCCCTCATCAATGTCCTTGATGAAGATGTTGAACAGCACTGGACCCAGCACTGATCCCTGGGGCACTCCACTGGTTACAGCTTTCCAGCTGACCTGGCACCATTGATCACCACTCTCTGAACTCTATCTTGTAACCAGTTCCTAATCCACCTCACTGCCTGCTCTCCCATCCCACACTCCCTGAACTTGCTCACTAGGATGTCATGGGAGATGGTGTCCAAGGTCTTGCTAAGATCAAGGTAGACTACATCCACTGGTCTCGTTCAGTCTGACACTAGTGGCAAACTGCCCTGAGTGGTGACACAACAAAGAGTCCATTAAAAGTTCAACAGACAGCAAAGCTTTTGAAAAAAGAGACACTGCCCCTGAGAAGAGGTTTTTTTTTTGAGGACCTTTACACAACTCACAGAAACAGCTCCTTTCTGGATTTCAGGTCTGCATATTTTCTTTTTTTTTTCTTTCGTAAGCTTTCAAATTTCTCATAGGCTTCCCCAGCCAAAAGCTAGATTAAAGTAATTTCTGCACTGCAATTTGAGGGATGCCATAACATTAAATTACACTCACTTAAATAATTACCTCTCTTTAGCTACAAATGATAAAATAAACGTATCATGTTTAGTGCGTGTGTGCTTTGCAAGCAGTCATACTGCAGCTCACAGGCACAGCCTCTCCCAGAGTAGCAGGGGTGGGGGGGGGGGGGGGAAAGTCCTTCTGGAAATCTTTACCATTGCACTAACAGATTTGATTGTGGGAAACAACAACTTGAATGAGGCAAAGGTTATGGTAGAAAAATAAATGGAATCAAATGGGAACAAGAGCTATAGCAAGAAGGACAAGTGTACTTTATTCTCATTCTTGACCTCCATTCATTGTTAAGGGGAATGTGGCTATTAAATTAATATCTTCTGTCGGCCTTATGAACTCCTCTTCACATGCTTGCCCTCTCAGAGCATATACAGCTAACAATACTTTATTTTTAGTATCTGTAACATACAGAGAAAATGTGAGATAGGGAGGAAGTAGGAAAGAAAGAAAAAGAAAGAAAGAAAGAAAGAAAGAAAGAAAGAAAGAAAGAAAGAAAGAAAGAAAGAAAGAAAGAGAGAGAGAGGGGAAGGAAGGAAGGAAGAAAGAGAGAGAGAGGGGAAGGAAGGAAGGAAGGAAGGAAGGAAGGAAGGAAGGAAGGAAGGCAGGCAGGCAGGCATCTTGGATTAGTGTCATATAGAGACACCAGACCTCACACTGGTTTGTCCCTGCTTATCAGCCAGGAAAGGAAGTACTGGATACAGATACTAAACTAAAAGCAGAGCCTGAGGAGATATAACCTAGCATTAGAAAATATATTGGATGTGTCTCAGATCTCATGGTAGCTTTCTTGGGTACTCAGTCCAGCATCCTTCATGTGTACATAACATCTGGGTTACAAGCCTGCAAAGCAAACAAATATGCTGCTGCCCAGGCTCTAGCTACCCCAGCTCTGCTGTCAGGGATTGTCTGGTTCTATGTTCAATAACTCTCACAGGCTGCTGCCAGAGAGCTCAGCGTTAGCATCCCACTATGGAGAATTCATATGGCTGTTACCGTGTGGGGAAGAAATGGCACATCCAATGTAATCGATGTGTCTGGTCCCCTTTGTCATTTTTGTGTCACTCAGCAAACTGTCTTTGACAAATGTTGTGCCACTTGTGAATTCAATCACAGAATTACACAGCATAGGATGCAGCCTCTCCCTGGAGTGTATTTTCCTTTCAGTTTCGAGGCATAATTCACATTTCCCTCAGAGTTCCTTTAATAAAGACCTGTGCATAACATGAGGAGGTGCCAGAGGTTAAATAGGTGGGATAATTCCTCCCATATCATGCCTTGCTTCTTCAGTCTTTTTGCATCAAAGATGAGAACATGGAATAGGAGCCTGGAAGAATGACATTTGCTGGGACCTCTGTGATTTTAGTCTCAAATAGATTTTAAATCTGTGATTTTAAACTTTCCTCTGAGCTGCTCAGATACCAGCTGGTCTCCATATCATAGCTAATGATTCATTTTTGGGTGCAGCTGTGGAGTTTTCTCATCCTTTCCTACTTGTCTCTGCAATTCACAGAATGTAAGTCTGGATTTAGGTCTTTTGTGGGCTCTCACAGTGTTGTCTCCATCACCTTAATCTGATGCTGTAAGGGAATGAAGGATGTCCCAAACCATCTGTTTCATGTCATAATGCTCTACTGTGTGAAGGCTCCATCAGCATGGATCTTGTGGGTACAGACCTAGAGGAAATGGCTACAAGCTGCAGCAGGAGAGGTTCAGGCTGGACATTAGGAAATATTGCTTTGCTGAAAGGGTTATTAAACATTGGAATGGTCTGCCCAGGACAGTGGTGGAGTCACCATCCCTGGAGGGGTGTTCAAGTGGTGTTTAGGGACATGGTTGAGTGTTGACCCTTCAGTGCTGGGTAGAGGGTTGGACTGGATGATCTTTGAGGTGTCTTCCAACTGGATGTACTCCGTGATTCCATGATGCACAGGATCCACACAGATCTCATTCATTATGCTTGAAATATGCACATACTTATCTCCAGCTTCTTGGTTGCCCATATTTAAGAGCATATACTTAGCCATAACACCCCTCCTAAGAAAGCCTTACATAAGTTGCATCTCAAGAGTTCTCCTGTGATTTGTACCACCCTGCTTCGTTTGTACATTCCAGAATATGCTTAGACAACTGCATATAGGAGGATCTAAAAACTGAGCCACTAACACTGCTCAAGGAAGTGGGCAGAAAACAGAAATAGGTTTGAGAAATCATCTGCTCAGCCAGAAGCACTTTTTTTTCCCTGAGGTAGAACTTTGCTTTGTATTCATTTGTGAGGGCTTGGTGCGTGCAACCTATCTAAGCTTGTTCTGACTTGTCCATTCATTGAACCTCTAAGGTTAATATGTGGTGTAAGGACTGGCTTGATATTCCTCTGGAAAGAACTACAACCTCATGCTTAGAAGCAGTGAGAATCTTGGGATAACTTCTTTCCAAATCCCCCGAAGCCTCATCGGAAACGGTTCAGTTGTCGTCCTTTATGCAGGCAGAGTGCTTATTGACATTTTTGTGTTCTCTGCAATCCATATTCAAATCACAACAGCCAACACATCTAGCAGGGTAATGGAAAGGTCTAGTTCCTGTGCGTGGATTTTTACACAACCCAAGCAGCTATTTCTTTTGTGAAGGTCACTGAAAAACAGGGAGCGAGCAAGAAGAAAACAAACACAAAACCACAAGGACACTACAGGATATGATTCATAAAAATCCCATGTCTCCTCTATATGCTCATACAGTCTTTGAAAAAAAAAAAAAAGTACAAGTTTGTTTTTTTTTTTTTTTTTTGTTCTTTACAAATGTTCCAGTAAATAATACACAAGCCAGAGAACAAGCAAGCCCCAAACAATGAGCTAAAATTAGAACAGGAAGATTCAGCATCTCAAGTCACAAATACGCACACGCATTTACTTTATAGTGTGTGAAAGCATCTGGAAGAAATATAGCCACATGGGCTGCTTGGGTGCTGGCATCAGTACTGTAGCTCAGGAGATGCTTCTGTCAGCTACAAGCTCTCTGTGGATCCTCAAACAACTCTTTTAATCCTATCTCTGAGAAGAGGCAACAACTGGCCTGCTTTGTGTCGTGAGGATGAAATCCTGAGTGTTTACAAGGACCTTGGATTTTTGTGTTGAGTGCCACTGAAATAAAATAATTTCTTCAGCCCACTCAGCTTTAAAAAGTGCTGACAAAGTAATGCAGCTTGAGCCATTTTGCTATTTAGAGCCTACTGCCTACTGAAATGGAAGAGAGAGAGAGAGAGGTGGAGTGCACTGCCACTGACTGTTTATCAGCACTTACTAATGCTATACTAGTACCAATAATGCCAATAATATAATTTCTGGAATATTTCCCTCCTAACCCAAAAAAACCCCACCCCAAACCCCCCAAAAACTCCACAAAAGTTCTGTGCAGCCAGGTACTTAGTAGATGTCATCAATTCTCAGTAGACCTTATTAGTTCAATCAAGAAAGCATATTCCTATGGGAGACATGTTCAGCAGCAACAAGATTTACACAACAGTCTGGAGAATCATAACTTCTGACCAGGAGCAATCTTTCCATACTGTGCTATCAACCAGTAATCAAAGTAGCAGAAGGAAATGGCCACAGTCATGAGCACACACACACAAACGTTTTGACCTTACAGAGAGCATTCAGGAGGAGCTATCTCGCATCACTCTGGATTTACATCTCCCACACAGACATTGGCTCTGAAGGAGGCAACATGAGCTGCTATGAGTCAAAGGAGATGGAGAGGATTTTCTTAGCATCTAATATGCCTAAGACTTCATTAAAAAGTAATACTACACTGTGATGATCACAGAACTTTAGAGGTTTGGAAGGGACCTCCAGAGATGATTGAGTCCAGCCACCCTGCCACACTTTACACGAAATAATGTGCTGGACAGAATAACCAGAGACCATATACACATTTTAATTTTTTTTTTTCCTCTGGTGTTACCAATGTTTACAGGTGTTTCTGAGGCTGTTTTTAAACCACATACACGATTTTCAGTATGAACACAAATGTCATAGTCAGAGGGGATTGGTTCCTTCTGGCTAAGGTGGCAGAGACAGAACTGCTGCACATTAGGTCTGCTGACAGACAACACACATTTGCAATTTTTTTTGGTAGCACCACACATACTTTCATGAGATTATTCTGAAGGAAGATTCATAAGATAATTTTTGAAGGAAGGAGGAGAGAAATCAGCTGCAGGATTATTTTTAAATTTTGTTTCCTAAGGACCAGTTGTTGTTTTCCTTGTTGCATTTGGTACCTGAAATCAGGAATCTAATTGATCTCTGCTCATAGACCAAATGGATTATAACATAACTGGCTTAATTATAGACACTGGTAGGTGAACTATAGCTGTTGCAACAAGACTCTCAAGTCTGGGTTATCTAAAACAGTGAGAAAAAAAACTTTGGATATGTAGACCAAATGGATTACAACATAACTGGATTAATTATAGACTCTGTTAGGTTAACTACAGATGTTGCAACAACACTGTCAAATCTGAGTTATCTAAAATAGTGAGAAAAACTTTGGATACATAGATCAAATGGATTATAACATGATTAATTATAGGCTCTGCTGGGTGAACTATATAGATGTTGCAACAAGACACTCAAGTCTGTGTTATCTAAAATAGTGAGGAAAAACTTTGCGTATTTACCTGTTGTGCTGCCTGACATAAGCCAGAATTGGAGGAGAAAATGTCAGGAACAGAAGGAAAGAGAAGTTGAGAAGAAATTATTACAGATTACCCCAGCTTTGTTCACAAACTTTGTTACTGTGTAGAATCTGGTCAAACTCCATGTAGTCTGGCTGGGCCTTGCCACAGCTAAGATCAAGGTACTAAGAATATGGACAATGAACCTGCATTGATTTGGGGGCACGCAAATATTAGTAATAAAGGCTGTCACCCTGATTGATTGATTTGCTCATTGATATTCTGATTTGGTAGTGCTTCATAACTTTAGCACAGACTAAAATTAAATTGGGCAGTTAAAGAACAATGCATTCAAATGCTAGAATCAGAGAACGTAAGGGGTCGGAAGGGACCTCCAGATATTGAGTCTAACCCCTGCTGTCAAAGCAGGATCAGCTAGGGCATGTCATCCAGGTGGGTTTTGAAAGTCTCCAGAGAAGAAGACTCTACAACCTCTTCAGGCAAGTCTCTCCAGTGCTCCACCACCCTCACTGTAAAGAAGTGTCTCCTCGTGTTGAGGTGGAACCTCTGGTGTTGTAGCTTTTACCCATTCTTCCCTGTCCTATCACTGGGCACCACCAAAAATAGACTGATACCTTCATCTTGGCACCCAACCCTCAGATATTTATGTTGTAAAGTGATGTTGCTAGCGTGTAAAATATACCACAGAAGAGGTAGCTTGGGAGCTCACCAGCAATATTCTATTTAGTTATGAATAACCTACGCAGACAGTAATGTGGCAGTCACAAGAGGCTGAGTATTTTTCAATGATACTTGAGCAGAGTTCAGCCTGAAGCAGCAACAGTCTAAGAGCAGCAGAAAAGCTAAAGTTTGCATGAAGCCCTCACTCACCTTTTAGTAAAGTACAGATCTTATTTTGGCACTGGACCTGCTCCCTTTTATAAGCAAGCCCCAGAAAAGCATGCAACAAGAATCCCAAAACTCTGTTTTCCAATTTGTATGAATCAGTAACTGTACCTTGGCCAGTGTGATATAAAAGGGGAAAATAAAACCCTTCTCTGCTTAAAAATAAAATAATAAAAAAAAATTAAGTATCTCAATCACATGCCAGTGCCATAGTTTTAACATATTCCTTCTGTCATTTGACAATAAAAAGAGGCAAAAATAAGGAAGAAGAGTAATGGCTCAGTGCATATCCACTCAGCTTTTATCTCTTTCTGTCGAGGAGCCATCCAACTCTTGCAAGTCCTTTCAAAGCTGCCAGTGGGTGGAAAGAAAGATTTTTCCTGGGGAGGAGGTCTCCAGGGGAAGCAGTGAAAAACCCTGAGAGAAGGAATCTGGAAGAATTCACTCCCACCCACCTACAAGAGCTTCCTAGAAGCATTGTTAGCCTGAAGATTTCCACAAAACCCACTTCACTTCTCAAAGGCAGGGTCATTTCTGTGGCAGGTTGATTTTAAAGCAGCAATAGTGTCTAGCTGGAACCACTCACGAGGTTGGAATGTTAGAAGTAGTCCCAGGAGAGAGAGTTTAATGTACAAAATGCAGGTGAGGCAGCCAGAAAGACACGATGAATGCAATTTATCACAGGGCTTTGCAATTTATCACAATGGAATCACAGGAAACAAGCAAAGCAGAGAAGTAGACTAGATAGATTAAGCTCCTCTGGGCATAGGACTTCTTTGAAATAGGCCAAGGAAATTACATGTTACACATCCAAGTTTTCACACAACATTTTATTGATTGGGATGGAGCGATGCCATTCCTGGGCCTGGGGTACTCTTCCCCAGAAAGGAAAAAAAAAAAAAAAAAAAAAAAAAAAAAAAAAAAAAAAAAAAAAAAAAAAAAAAAAAAAAGATTAAAAAAAAATTATAGGGCATTGTTTTGAATAATTTTGGTTTTAAGCCATCTCTTGGAGGTGCTCTGGATAGGTGCCAGGGAGCAGGGATTTGCACATGCACACGGAGCGCCTCTACTTCCCACGCATACCCTTCTTGCCCAGGCAGTTTTTAGGTGTACGAAGCTCCACACAGGAGCAATTTCAATCTGCGAGCTGAGTTTGACGACGTGCAAGTGATCAAAGCATGCTGGCAGCAACCCCAAACCCTTTCTGCCCTGCGCTGCTTTTTTTGCGGGGTGCCTTTCTCAGCACAGGTCTGTGGTGTCGGCGCAAAGGCTCCGGAGTTTTACAGCAGCAGCGGGTCCGGGGCTATTGCTGCAGCGGTGCTGGATGTTCGCCACCTCCCACAAAGCAGGGGCCTTACGGCTTTCAAAACAGCGCATGTACCAGTTAAATTGTTTCACTGGGAGGAGAATTATGTGTTCTGCAACGCCTCAGGACAATGAGCCAAAGGAACTATAGAATATGAGCTTGGTGTTAAAGCTGGAGCTCGGCAATGCTCTGCTTTGTGTGCGCTGCAGCCTGCTATGTTACATTACTTTTACATTAGCATTTGTGGTTCCTTTTTTTTTTTTATTTCTTTATGCACTCCATCTTCACCAGGCTCTCCTCTTCGTGCTTTAACAGTCAGATTCCTATGGTCCAAGCAGGGTGGCACATTCAAAGCTTTTGATTGAAAAAAAAATCCAAACCAAACCAACAGGCAAAAAAAAAAGTGCTCAGAGTATCGAAGAGGCTTACTTCAAATAGCTTTTATTCACACTGGGACAAGACCATAGCCAAAGAGTTATACAAAACACAAAACAAAAGGGATATATTTTTTTTAAACAACTCAGTTGAAGACTATTTCACGCCAACCCAATGCTCATATATCTATAATCAACGAAATTTTGGAGCACAATATTACTTAACATTACTCATTGGATGCTTTCAGATACAAAAACGTATCAGGAAGAAGAACAATAATCCACAGGTCCCTTTTGCTTTTTTTTAATGGAAATCTTACTATCCACCTTTAAAATCTTTTGCCCACCGGCGCCTTTTATCCCTTAGAATCTGGTCTGCCTGGAAAGACAAATTACGGATACACTTGCAAAAGGACTGTTTTGTATCATAGAAACAGCAACATCAATTTCCCAAGGAAAAAAAAAAAAAAAAAAAAAA
>VWZI01014519.1:143943-196637 GCA_013396835.1 Psilopogon haemacephalus
AAAAAAAAAAATAGACATTTCAGCTGTGCATCTCTAGACCAAAAAGTCAGTGTTGTAAAAACCCACGGCGACAAGTTTGCTTTGAAAGCTTTGATTAGGACTTCACCAGGTATTGCTTTATGCTTTCCTACTGCATCATAACTTGGAATATTTAGCCAATCAAGAAATGTAACATAGCAGTAAACTACGCAGCAAGAGACATGAGCATGAACCTGTTCCCATAACACACGATGCCCTCTGAAGTCAGTAGAATATCACTACTGCTATCAGTGGTCTTCTAGACAGCCTTTTCTCAAAGCAGAACTGACACAAGGATGTGTGGCCAAATTCACATCTGAACCTGCACATTTTTGTACAATTTGTGTGTAGCTGACAAAGCCTGTTGGAGAAAGGATTGCAGTGGCCTTTAAACCAGGTCATCCTCTGCCTCCAGTATTGCAAATATGCCTCCAGTCAGGCAGAAGTGCCATCGAAATGTGGACAATGTGTAGAGATCTTAGCACAGAGTCACTCTCACTGCACAGTACCAGTGCCACTGGATTTCTCTGTCACTTGCCTTTAGACCATCCAAGCAGAAATATGTCTTCCTCATAAATTACAGCCCAGCTCACAGTGTGCCAATTAACATCCCAACAGTAGTATCTTTGATGGCACAGAACAATTTATATTTTGCTGTAAACTATTCTAATATGCTGAACCACAGAGCACAGCCTTAGAGCAGGATGGGGGATTGTGCAAAAGAGATAAAATTAATAGCTGCTGGAATGTCCTTCTTGGTCTTCGCTCTCTGTGCTGTGTTCTTTGCTAGCAACTAAAACTGAGCTCGTAACAAGATGTCATGGGACAAAAACCTTTTGGATCAAGTGAAAATATTACATTGTTAAAATCAAAATGGGTCCCTTTTGAGGTTAGAGAGGAATGCAAGTTTCACAATTTCTTTTTTTAACAATCAGCAGCCAGCCAGCTAAATAGTACTCATAAAATACCGCTCCAGTTTGGATCTGTCACAAAAATGAAGCATTTAATTGCTGCTAGAAGTGACAAAGATAAGCTACTCTCATTCCCACACCAAGGGCAGAAGCATCTGTTAGAAAAGACAGATTTTATTTTGGGTGGGTTTGTATGTGCGAGAGTGAATTCAATTATAGGTTAAAAAAAAAAAAAAATAAAGCAAGTGAGGTGTCAAAGTAAAAGTTCAAGTGATAACGGGGAGCCCAAACTCCTCCAAATCCAGTTAGCAGAAGCTTGATATGAGAGAAATTAATTCCCAGCAAGTTCCCTCCCCCTTCTTTCCCCTCCCCATCGACATATTCTGGTTTACTTCCATATGGAGTCTGTAAAAAAAAGGGGGAAAAAAAGTACAATGGTTCACAAAGCTCAACTGTGACCTTATAAAACAACTCTGCACTGCTACACTTCTGGGAAGGCCACTACTTGGAGGAAAAAGAAATCTTCCCTATCGATCATGTTATGAAGTGTTTGCTGGGGGCTGGTAGCTTCTAGGACAACTGCATGGCATAAGTGCTGGTGTAGCAAACCTGGCTGCTGCTGCTGCTGCTGCTTAAGACAAAAAACCTGTATGGGTATACTTGTGGTCAGAAGGGACATTTCTCCAAGCATAGATGCTCACTGGCCACCTCTTGGCCGCTGCAGGCTAAGACAAGTTAGCTGCCTCACAGCCATCAGTGCCTTTGCAAAAAGTTTCCCCTCTAATTCTTTGTCCCAGACACATTGCCCCGAGAGTGTCCTGCTGTCTGTCTACACAAATTAGTCAGTCGCTACATTCTTGCTCTCTACAGGACCTCTGGTGTTGGCTGCAGCAAAACCTTTCCAATATTTCGTCTCCGGTTGTGACTCTCAGCTTTTTAGGAAGGCTGCACTTAGATAAGACACCAACTCAAATGCCACATACACCAGAGAGGGATCGATTTTGCCACTTGGATTCTGCTGGAATCATGCTGTTGAATTGTTTATTTTAATTTTTTTTCTTACAAAGAAATAGCCATCTTCTTCTGCATAACAGCTGCTGCTTATGTTTTCTTTTTATGGCCTTTACTTATGATAGCTTAATGATTTTTATCTTCCTCAGATTCACTTGCCTGGAATTAGTTGCTCAATTTTCACCGAAAGTAATATTAGGAAGGAACATAATTAAACGAGGGACTAATTCTCTCATCTTTGCACTGGCAAAATTCCCATGGGCTTTCGTTACTCGCTAGGAATTTTTGCCTGAAAAAAAGAGGCTCATGTAATCAAGCACTTCACTGCTGCAGATTACATTAAAACCAAATGAGGACATACAGAATTCCTGCACACAGATTCCAAGAATGAAGTGCAAGACACTCAGGTTTTAGCAATTCTGAGATTGACTCTTCATCCCCAGGTAAAATCATTAAGCCATGATTAAGAATCATTCTCTTCTTGATATCCTGAGTCATAGAACTTTCTAGCTTCCAGTTGTTGCTATGAATTTAAGGACCTAACAATACGAGAATAGAAGGAAAGTCCTACTGAGTTTCATATTTAGGCCCTAACACAAGAGAAGGCTATGAACTGGAGCAAGCCTGCCAGTAGTACTTGCTGCTGAGGCATCCTTCATTCTAGAGGTTGGTAGCTTGGTGACACTTTGATCAAAGGCAGAGTGCAAATTTCTGCATGATTCCCTGTGAGGCAAAGATTTGCTGGCAATGGTGGTGGCAGATGGGGCGGCGGTGCTGTGGGACATCCCCCCCAGGAGTCTGCAGCCCCTGTGCCACCAGCACCAGGCAGAGGATCACTCTAGCCTTGAGTGCTCGCACAGAGAGAAATCCATCGTGCAACCTATCCCATTTATGCAATTCAGGTCATCTCTAAAAGTAATTTAAGCTCAGATGTAAGGTACTTTGGCAGTCAGCTTGAAATATCTGGGACTTAATTTTCAGAGGTGTCAATCTCCCTAGCCTAAGCTGTGGTCCATGGGAGACAGGAGACTCTGACATCTCTTCCAAAACAGCTCCTTAAACCACTGGTTTTTGACATTAGAAATGGAGAAACTTGCAATTCCTGCATCTTTCTGAAATTCTTGGCATTTACTGTTGAACCCAGCTACAAAATGGGCACTTATAAGAGTGTCTATGCGAATATTTCTCTAGAAGTATGTCTAAAACTGCTGGGAGACATTTTAACTGTAATCCACGGGGAGCTATTGGTGATAATAAAAAATACTGTGAGAAGAAAACAGCAGCAAGTGAAACTGCCCTTTCAGAAAGCCCAGGTCTGCTTTGAAGGAAGTGTTGATATTCACCATAAGCCCCAATCATTTCCCGGAGGGCTCTACGATGCTTTGTAATGACATAATCAAAAAGTAATGGTGTTCTGGACTTAAAGGAGTGGGGAGAAAAAAAGAAAAGAAAGCAGGGCCTGATCCATCTCCCATTGAAATCAAAGAGGATTTTGCTATTGACTTCGGTGAGAAGAGAGTTCTGGACACAATCTGTGTGCAGTTTATTTGCGCATTTACTTATCCAAATGATCTTTAACCAATAGCATGTCTAGATGCCTGTCTGGGAGTATGCCTGTACAAATGCATAAGTGTGAGTTTATAATGTGGTTTAATTCAAATTATTCTGGCATTTTAAAAGCATTTCCAGCTACAAAGGACAGCTTTAGCTGATCTCCAGGATATAGATTTTAACTGGTAAATTTGTAACTCATAATTCAGACTGCAGTTCATATTCAATTTCATGCAGGCTAGAGACAGAAGCGGATTTTTGCACCCGTGGGGTTAGTTTAGAAGTGATCTTTCTATACACTCAATTAAAAGTTTGCAGCCATTATTTCAAAATGTGAAGAGCACTACAAATTACCCAACTCATCAGCTGTGGTCCTCGGTTTCCTTGAGGGGAAATTTCTTTGATGACCACAAGAAAATCGCAGTCAGTGGCAAGTCCGATTGCCATCACCAGTCTGCTGAAAACGCAGGACGGACTCCTGATTGCTTTAGTCTTGTGAACAACCCCTGCAGAACGGCCCAAAGTCAGGCAAGGTGGCTTACACCAGGAGTTAATTTAGCCTGCTGGGACTCTTTGAATTACTAAAATGAGCCTGCGCTTGGCTTGTAAATGGGGGGTAGAATTTTATTTTGCTTTCGGAGGGGCGTGCAGCCATTTCAGAATAAGCCTTTCAGAATAAAAGTTTGCTTCGCATTATAGGAAATGACATTCCTTTTTTTAGATTCTCCCCCTTTTTTTTTTTTTCTCAAAGCATGCCTCAGGTTTCTAACTTGTAGCAGAGAGCTTTTTTTTTTTTTTTGTGTAAGTAATAAAAGTCTTTAAAATTAAAATACTAATCGTAAACAAACCCAAGCGCATGAAAGATATAGTCTGACTGCATAACAAAAGAGAATTATATAATTCTATTTGAGTGAAATCTTTCATCTTTGATTTACAGGTTCGAGTCAGTCTCTAACTGAAACCACATTGTTCCATATCTTTCATATCATGGCCTTCCCCAAAAGCTTGTTTTAATTAAGGTTCCTTTCAGATTTCAGAATTTAAAAAAAAAGCAAAAAAGCAAAAAAAAAAAAAAAGCATGACAGTCTTCACTTATGGCTTTAATATATCTTCTGAGTTTGGAAAATATATAAAAAATTGAACTTCACTTGCTTTTTTTTTTTTTTTTTTTTTTTTCCTCCCTTTTTTAAACGCTGAGCGAGCTATCAAATACCTCAAGCCGAATACTTCAAGGTATCTCCCGGGGGTTCATTAGGTGAGAAAGTTGTAAACAAAATAAAAGTTGCTGTAGCAGAGTTTTGTGCATTTGAAGCAGTCTTACATACATGCCCTATCTCTTTGTCTGACGGTAAGGCAACACGTGTAACAGTTTAAGCGTTCGTTATCAGCTAAAGGCACGACTCTAAGTTAACGTTCTCAAACATGGAATTAAACAGCTAAAGTCACATTGCAGGGAGATCTTGCTGCACTTTGGGGAATCTAAAATAAAGCCTAAACCCTTTGAAGCTTTTNAGAAATCAGTTCATATCCACACGACGGCCTGTAAAAAAAAAACAACCAAAACCAAACCAACCCCCAACCCCAGCCCCAACACAACCGCCACAGAAACACCTGAGCTTCAAACGAGCTGCACGCAGTTACTGAAGATCGCTGCTCTTAGAGTCAGGACACAGAAAGGTTTCAGAACAAACTAAAAAACACGTTTGAAAAGCCACCCATTTTTCAGAGGCTGCTTGATCTCTGCTGCACATATGGTGAAAGCTACTGTCAACTACGGAGGGTACAGCACTTGTGTTTCTTAAAGGCAGGAGATCGCTCGTCACAGAGAACTGCGAGTGCGTCCTTGTGATAGAAAAGGTTACGCGGAACGAGGAGGGATGGCCAGGAAAAGGGGAAATAAAACAAAGCACCATCAAACACAGTACTTTGGGGGGTATTTATAGTACAATAAGAAGTGCTTTCCCCTTAGCTCAAATCCTCCGTCGCATTTTACACACCTTTCGCTTGTTCAGCTAAGAAGTCATTACAGGGCGTTAAAAAAAAAAAATAAATAAAAGGGCACATGACACACACAGGTGGGGGGTGTGCAGAGAAAAACAAATTCTGATAACAATTTCACACAGTAGGATTAAAAATCACCCGGTAAAAAGTGCCCCGAAAGTGATTCATGGGAGTTTACCAAGTATTTTGCTGTCTGTTGCAATTCTGGTATCTCTAACCTATCATGTAGAGTTTTGTAACACTCAATTTCACAATTCATGTTGGTGAGTGGGTCAAACAGCATAGAAAAAAAAAAAAAAAGCATGCTCTAGGCTCTTTCTCCCCAAGCCCATTTCACTGTAACTCTAGAATTGTAGCGGTTACATTTAAGGAATCTTTAGGGCTCTTTCAAGTCCATCCAACGGACAAGTGAAGCTGCTATTCAGAGTTCCGTGCCCAGTGTTTATGTTCCATCCGCTCCGTGCCACCCAAGCAGCAGACAAGACATGTCTGAGGGTGCTTTGGGGGGATACACAATGATGTCACCCACAGGAAATATCAGGGAGGACTTGGCACTTCACAAGGCTGGCTCTTCTTCCATGGGCTCGCCAGCAGCTCTGTAAAAATAAACAGGCAATCAGAATACGGCACATGAGTACACAATGACATTGTAGATTTTCATGCATAATCAAAGCTGATTTTTCAGCCCTCTCTGATGTTTATTTGTGTTATTCAGTTATCCATAAATAGAGTTTCTTTCCTAGGAAGTATAAACAAATGTCAAGTGGAAAAACATTTTAGATCCAAGCAATCACCGAAAATGTTCCTGTTTATATTAAAATATGTCAGAATATTTTATAACGTTTTGTCCAGAAATGTACATGCTTTCTGTCAACAGAGTCAAATAATTTCGTGGAAAAATAGCTGTGATATTTTTATTTTACAAGCTTTTGCAACTAAAAATACATGCACTTATTTTTTCAAGTGGGCCCATGCTAGTAAAGCAAAACAGTTCGTTAGTAGCCAAGTAATCGGCAGTGTTTGTTTTGGGGTTCTCCTTCAGTCCCCTGATTTTTGATTCTATGCTTTCATCAATGCACTGCTTGCCTGCCTGCCTGCCTGCAACCTCTGAGACCAAATTCCAGACTCAAAACAGCAGATCACTGTCATAGAGAAGGTATCTATCAATAACATTGCATCGGATTATTTCCACCTCTTTTATTTGAAGGCCTCTGGGAAATACTAATGAGCTCTTTAAAACAGCTCACAAGAGAGCAGAGTGGGCATATGATGAGATGGCATAAAGTGTAATAATTCCTTGTATCTGAGAAGCTATTGTACCTGAGGATTATGTTGGAAATTACAAAATTGGATGCTCCTGAGATGATGGTGAGACCTCATTACTGAAGGGCATAAGAATTTGGACATAAACCATTTTTCACCTCAGCCTGCCAGAATACCGTCTGACAAAAATAGTCACTTCAAAACCTCCTCAAAAATAGTCACTTCAAACAAATTTGAAATGACAGTAAAATACAAATGCAAACTAACAAATAAAAGACTAGTTTAGCAGTTGCATCTTGTAAGCTGGTAAAACAACTGGCTTCAGCAACACGTCCCTCAGAAAATACAAACTTATGAGACCCCATGGAAGGAAAAAAAAAAAAAAAAAAAAANNNNGGCTTTAGTAATTTATTCAGCAAGGAAGCCAGAGAATTTTAAATGAATCTGGAGTTTATTAAAGCCTCTCCAAGTGAAAATTTCAGCAGTATGACTTTAAATGATTTTATACCGGTTATTCCTTGATGGTTTGGAATGGCCATGGCTAGTTGAAAAATGTCAGCTGAATGATACATTTAAAAGATGTTTTTCAGAGTAATCGCTTTCCAAAGAGTTATTGACCCTAAAAGATTGTTAATCTATAAATCTCATCTCTTATGTTCCTCACCACACAGTGGAGAATGATTCATATGTACAGTAACCACTGCAGCTCTCTTGCTCCTGAAGGGTGAGGTGAACCCTTCTTGCATTCCCTCTTTTCCCCCTCTTGCATTATTTTGGCTTGCAGTAGAGACCATACAGTGGCAGTCAGGGTGGGATGGAGGTGGGATGGGCAGCCAGTTTGCTGTTGCTGAGGTCCTTAGGTGTGATAAAGTATCGTGCACCATGTGGAGAATTCATCCTGATGCTGCCTTTGGAAGACTTGCATGTCCTCTGGCATGATGCCAAAGTGCCCTTGTTAGACATCCAGCACCTGATGGGGCTGTATGGAAAGAGGACCATTTGGAAGCAGATAGCAGCTCAGTTTTAAGGTTCTGCTGTGAGTACTGAGAACGGGAAGAAATAGTGGTCAGTAGGATTCACTTGGAGATTGGCAAAGCAGCAAGGAGTGAAGCTCTGGGAAAATTCTGGAAGTGAAAGTGGGGGGTTTGGGTTATTTATAAGGATCTAGGGCAACAGTATGTGTGGCTGGCTGTTCACGTGCATTTGGCTTCTGGGACTGACATGCTCATGACCATAGTACCACTGAGAGATGATCTTATTCAGGGTTTTAGTGTGGGGTAATTTTTCACTGACAAGGGTACTTCTGAGTGCCAGAACAGACCTTGAGTGTTATACTATAATATAATATAATTCAATAGCTTTGAATTATATGCCAATATTCTGCACCAGCCAAAGCCTAAGCAACAATAGAAATTTGTACATGCAAGAGCCAAGAGAGGAGGTTAGGGTGCTCTGGTGAATCCAGCTGTTGTCTCTCAAGTGTGGGTATTCTCACAGCCTTCTCCAGGCTCCTTTTCAAGACGTGTGTTTGCTTTAGTTTAATTTTATTAGTGTCAGAGAAGTCACTGGATCTATCCAACGGCTTATCATTAAAAACATACATTTTTATGAGAAAATGGCTTAGGCCAGAGTTGTGTGTGGGAGCCACTAAAACTGTAGGGCCCTTATTACGGAGAGGAAAAACACAGAACACTGAGTGGTGAAGCAATATATACCTACTCTGCTGAAATCAGATGTTCTCAAAAGAAAAAAAAAAAAAAAAAAAAAAGAAGGGGCAGAGTCTGACAGACCAAATTTATGTTACTTCAGTTATGTCACTCTTAGTTACATCAGTTCAGCAAGTCTTCCTGTAGGTGACAAGAAGTTGGCATAAAAACACAAAACGGGCGACCCCCACCCCCTCCATCCCTTATTGTACTCTCTGACTGGTTCCTCAGAGATGCAGCTGTGAGCTCAGCTCTGACCCCGACTGATTTCATGTGGTCAGCAGATTCAGAAAGACGCTGATTGGAACTGCAGTGGTTGTAGAACCACAACTGTGATTTTTTTTGCATTAAGGCTTGACTGTGACTCATTTAAACTGCAGGTTCCTAGGTGGAGAGCCTCCTTGCACTCACTCTGTTTATTTTGGTGTGCTGGAGAGAGTGCTCAACTATAGCTCTCTGCATGAATCAGGGTTTTTTTTGTTGTTTTTTTTTGCAGTTAATGCTAAACAAAACGATTTGGTTTAAACCTTAAACCAAAAGCAGCAGGCGAGATGAAAATCTTAACCATATGGATAAAATGTGTGAACCTGTGATGTCTTAATTATTGCTCTCTGGCAGTTGAGACTAAATGGCAGCCATAATATTTCTGAGAATATCTTTTAAATAGTTCACATCTACACGTAAAAAAAAGTTAATGTTTAAGCACATAGATAAGGTAAATGTTTCACTTACCTCTTTTTTTTTTTTTAAGTTAGAATTACAGAGATTCCACATAGCTACATCATCGCACAGATAAAAATAAAAATCCAAGCTATGTTTCCAAGTCACAGAAACTGCTGAACAAAAGATAGATTTTCTGGCATGATTTTCTGTCATAACCTGCTCCTAATTGAACTCAGCTGTCTCAGGGAAGATGGCTGCAATTGAAAAGAGACCCTCTGGTAGCAGAGAGCTGGGGAAAAAGAGGGACATTTCTAGACCATGGAGATGATTCAAAGAGTGCCTAAAGACATTGTATAAGAGATACTGAGTAAAGTCTATATCCTTGTAAAAATGGGCTTTGTATGGAACTAAAAGTAAATGTCCTTGTAGTTTAAGAGCTGAGTAAGGCAACTACACACATATATATACTCTAAAGAGGAAATAATGTCCAAATTAGGCAAATTAAATCAACTATAAACTCTGTCAAGTCTATAAACTATAAACTCCGTCTCAATGATGCAGGCCAACGGCGAGTCTGAAGAGCAACACGTTTAAGGCCCAAAAGCTAGTAACAAAAAGATCTTTCAAAATACATCAGAAGAAAAGATCAAAGCATAAAAAGAGCATCAAGGAAGGTAGACCACAAAAGCAAAATGAACTATTTATATCTGTGTCCGCTAGAGAAGCATCAGGAAGGTTTTATTATTTGCAGATGAACTGCCTTAAACGGTATCAGCACTAGACCAAACTGATTTCTTAAACGTTGCCAAACTGCTAAAGCAGATGCTGCTTATCCACTCAGTTCTGGGGCGAATGCAATTAGGATGTTGCTAAAGAAATAATTACTGAGCATATTCTACTGCTTAACTCAGCATCCACGTAAGATGCAGAGGCGGTGAGAAGTGCAGTTCCTCTGTTGGAAGCTACAGGAGATACACGGAGTCTGTGTGGGGAAACTGAAAGCAGCTGTAGTCAGGGATAAAATTAACAGGCATTTAGGTAATAGTAATTTAGGTAAGACTTAGGTCTTAACACTTACAAAGAAAGCCTTATACATTTATTAGAAGTTTGTGAAAGAAAGGAAGGAAGAAGGATCAAAGATAATCTCCCAACAATTGCATCCAAATGCTCTGGGGAATTGTGCTGGTTTGAATTTAATTGGAGAATTTTAATGAGAAATTAGATGTTTTGAGAGGAAATTATCCCATAAATTAACAATCCATCAAAAGTAGGGAATAGATAATAATATTGGTGAATTTTCACAATGGGGCAATTCTCTAGAGCATCTCACAGAATACATCTGGTTGGAAAAGACCTCAAGCATCATCCAGTCCAACTCTTGACCCAGCACTGAAGGGTCAGCACTAAACCATGTCCTTAAGTGCCAGGTCTACATGTTGCTGGAACACCCCCAGGGATGGTGACTCCACCACTGCCCTGGGCAGACCATTTCAATGTTTGAGAACCCTTTCTGTGAAGAAATATTTCCTAACATCCAGCCTGAACCTCCCCTAGCACAACTTGAAACCATTTCCTCTAGCCCAGTTGCTTGTCATCAGGGAGAAGAGGCTGCCCCCTTCTCATTGTATCCTCCCTTCCCGTAGTTGTAGAGAGTGTTGAGGTCTCCCTTCAGCCCCCCCTCTTCTCTAGACTACAACCCCAGCTCTGTCAGATGCTCCTTGCAGGCCATGTGCTCCAGGCCCTTCACAAGCCTCGCTGCCCTTCTCTAGACACACTCCAGCACCTCAATGTCCTTCCTCTAGTCCCAATAAAAACTTGGCAGACTCCTAGTAGATCCAGGTGACAGTGTATGTGGACAATGCCTGACATGAGTCAATTCTAAAGCCCACCACACCATACCTGAGTGGAAAAGAAGGTAAACAAATATAAATACAGCTTTAACTGTTTTTACACAGTAATGACTGAGAGCTTGGAGCTAATTGTACAAGAGTAGAGGGAACAGACAAGAAAAAAATCCTTGATGTGAAGCTACTGTGTAAACCCAGAATGTGCCAAGCACCTGGAGTCCTATGTGCCATTTTTACTCCACCTCAAAGAAATGTACAGAAGACAAAGAGCAGAATAAGACTCATCAGAGGTAAGAAGTTATTTTCATACCAAGAGGAATGCAGAATCTTCAGACAGCTGAAGCCTTTAAAAAACAGAAATGGGGCAGAGACCATGAGTAAGAAAAGATCTGCTTTTATTTCTCACAATGCAAAAGTAGAGGCTCCCCAGTGAATTTAGTAAATTCAAAGCAGAGAAAAAGAGAAGTGCAATGTCTGATGAGGCTGTGGCATTCACGACCTGAGTGTCAAAATTGTGAGTTGGTTAAAAAAAGAAGTCTTCGAGAAGTTTACACTTGGATGGTGTCCTGGAACCTTTGCACAGGATGGGTCAGATATAGCTGTTGAGATCTAATGATTCACCAGGGTGAGAGTGGCTCTAAAACTCCTGGTCCTCTTCCTTATACACCTACAATGGGGGATGAGGGGAAGGTGGGCAAGAAAAGGCCTGAACAGGAAAAGCTCTTCTTCAGCTCCTGAGCCTGAGTATGGTCAGCTGGCTGCAGGTTACTCAGCAGAGCCGAGGTAGACACCCAAACAAGTGCAATGCTAAGTGAAGCTTTATGAGCTGATAGACAAACACAGCAAGCGGCCCTTGATGGTGGCTTAGCTGTGCCCCATGATCCAAACAGTTATGTGCTCTAGTACATAATATAATGCATGTAATACAATGCAGGGTGACTGAAACTGCAACTCATAGCTCTGTCATACCAAGAGTAACATCTTAAACTTACACTTTATTTTCATTTCCATTTGAGCAAAATCTGTGTTTAGCTGAATGAGGGCTGTAAAGTCAAACTCTGATAAACTGTCATTCTGAAGACTCATTATTTGCTGTAAAAAACAGTTAAGTGCAAGAGACTTCCATCCCTACTCTTTTATATTTTTCCATTTTAAGAAGAAACATACAGAAGCTCCAATGTATCAGGGAGAGCACTCTACTGAATATTCTCATAGCAGAATTTCTGAAATGGATGTCTGGCCAAAGCAAATTTTTAACTGGCTAAATCTGTATCTCACACAGAGAATAAAACATTACCAACACACAAAAGTTATGGTTGTCAGAAATGTTTTACAGGGCACGCTTCTTGCTTTCATTGTATCTGTGTCTAAATATGTGTTAGCATCATGCATGTTTTCCTTCCTATCCACAAACTCTTTTTTTTGCTGTATCTGTTCTCTTCTGAAGTCTATAATCAAGTTTCAATTGGATCTTAAAACACAGAGCTGTGCTTTGGTAAAATAAAAGACCAAAAGAGTAGCAGCTTTTCACAGTTTTCTTCATTTAGCTTGCCAGAGAAAATACAATTAAAAAATAATCGACACTGTCACTTGAAGAAAAGGAAGAGAAAGAGAAGAAAGAAAGAGAAGTACTTAAGATGGGCCTTAGCCAGAAGCATTTTATCCTTTATTCATCAGTGGTAAATGAGTCAGATATGAGTTGGCCAGGAAAAGAGCTGCTTTACCCAAAATCCGAGTTTAAAGTGAGTCATCTCACTCCAAACACCAGCATATCCTCCAATAGAACTGGCAAGAGTTTCTCGCAAAGAGACTTTTGCTGCTTCTTCCTTCATCTGGAGTCCTTACCATCCAAAGCTGATCCCTAGCATCAATTCAGTGAAACACTGTCACAACCAACTTTCCAAAACAATCACACTATGCAAAGGCTTCCATTGAGATCTTCAGAATGTGGCCCCCATCTGCAATGGGGGAAGGAGGGGAACATCTACAGTGGCCTTACCAAATGGCTTTGAGAGTTCACATGACTCCTTGTGCCCCTGCAGCCTGGTCATTTGCCACAGAAAGGGGCTGGAGAAGAAGCATTGCATACGTGGTCCTTAATCACAACAAATATGACGTGAAAAAAGCAAAGTTGGAACTCATCACTACGTTACCACAGTTTGTGTTGCTATGTTTCTGCGAAATGAATGAAATTATACTGGCAGGAAACCAGAATGTGCAATGTCAAATCACTCCCAAGATTTATGATCCCATGCTGGACTTTAATTCATGCTTAGAATGCAGCCAGGTCCTCTCAGATCTCCCTGCGGCTCAGAGGACCCTCAAAATCAGACCTCCAGGGTGACCGTTTTTTGACTTCATGTTCCCTCCTTGCATTCAGCAGGAAGAAGACAAAGAGAATGATGTCCTGAACCCTCAGCAAAACCTAACACTCAATTTTAGCCCAGTGGAACAGCACTTACGCTGTCCTGTCGCTGTCTGATGGCAATCTGGCTTTGGGCGATTTTCTTTGTGGGTTGCAAATGTGGAAACAGACTTAGGAACGCATGCGTGCATAGGGCTGGGTTGTTGGGTTGCTTTTGGGTTGTTTTTTTTTTTTTTTTTTAATGCTGCTGAAAAACTTCTGCAGCACCACAGAAGATATTTCAAACGAAGCCATTTTTCCACAGAACAATTCATCACGACGGATTTGTCCCTCTAAGAGTCCAGAACTGATGAAGTGTAATGAATCTGGCAGCCACATGCATTCCACTTGTGTACACTTCAGCACATCCCCTTTTTTTCCCCTGTTTCTCTCAGCTCCACCCTGAAATTGTTTTCAGAGTGGCTGGAAACTGTCATAGGTGATCAGTAAGTAGGTAATAAATAAAACAATCAAGTGCAGCTTTAGTCAATGGGTTAGTTAGCCCAAACCATGTAGCATTAGCTGTCGCTCTCAACGGCTGCAGTTGTAAGTGAGCGGAGGCGCAAAACGAATGCAATTCTTGGTTATTCTGAGCAATGTAAAAATACACAAAATTAACCACATCCCTTTTCAGACAATTTAAAGCTTTGCATTCTTTGACTGCGTAAGTTCCAACGCTTTAACTGAAATTCTTTGTCTTCCAAAGCTATGCACACAAGAGCAGGCACCTTTCTGCCCCTGTCTAGCTGAAGTGTCTTGAAAGTGTGACAAATTTCGATGACAAACCTCACATTATCCCCTGGCTGAGCACTGATGAGCACTCTGAAATCTAAAATACATCTTCCATTTGCCATGGATTCTTCCCCAAGCTTTTATGGATTTGTTTGCAATAATACCAGCACAATAGTCACAGTATATGAAAATACAATTACAATAGGAAAGGTAATAATGTAAACGCTGCAAAATTTCCTCTCTAGCTCTGCTCCCTGCGTGTCTCTTTGAGCCGTGTCTGTAAACTTGATGTTTTGAGAGACTCCCAAACACATCCATTGCCTTTAGCACTGCACTCTTCCCAGGGATGCCTATCAGTGCAGCTCTCGTTGAAAGAGCCAACGTGTGAGGCAAGAACTGAAGCAAACAAGTAGCTGTCATGACGTAAAAGCCATGGATCCTTCTGGCTCTACTCCCACCACCACTGTGCTACCCACAGCTCCCTCCTTTCTCTCCTGTTGTTATACAGCTCTGCACCACAGCCCTGAAAGAACTGATGAGTCTCCTTATAAGGCTTTTTTTTTCCTCCTTTCCTCCTCCTTCCCCCATTTTCTTTGTGTGATGGAAACTGAATGGTTCCACTGCATCTTGGGTCTTTCTCTGCTGGTGAAGGCCAGGAAAGTTTGTTCTTAAAATTAATAAACCAGGAGCGCCAAGGACTTCTGCAGTGGCTTTTCTGATTCCTAGCAACTCTTTAAAGAAATACTGGTTTGTAGATGACACAGCATTCAGTGGCTATCAGACTTTTTTTCATCTCTGTTTGGTAAAAAAGCATAACAGCAGTGAATGTACTGGTGTCTCAGATTGAGAAACTGAAAGGAATCTTCGTTAACATGAAAAGCAGCTGACAGGCTGGAAAAAAACAGCGTTCTCATTCCTTGCTGGAGTACCTTCATCTTGGTACACAGAAAATGTTGGCCCTAATCCTGGTCAGGATTGCTTTAATTTTAATACAGGCACTGTTCCATTGCTTCCAGGGAAGTAACTTGTAATGCCTGTCTAATAGCATTTAATAATGGTTTAAGTCCATCCTTACTAAATTTATCTGATCGTGTGTTAAATGACTTCCTAGAAACTTGAACAGGTTTGAATAGCTGCCAGTAAGAAGAACATGGTTGATTACACTCAATCACGTCTGTTTTCCTCATATGGACATTGCACTTTCCACGTAGCTGAGACCATTAGACATGGGGAGAAACCAAGATTTTGCACTAATTATAAACCTTAGTAAAGAATTATATGCACCAAAAAAAAACCTGCCAGCACAGGATATCTCTGCTTCCAGTGGCCAAGCGACAGAACACAAATCCTGGGATGAACCATTTTAGGTAGCTCAATTAGCTGATAGTTTGGAAACAGCCCAAACCCTAGCTGTCTTCTTCATCTCACCTCTCTACAGTATTTGCACATACTTACCTGCTGCCTTCCTGAGGGACACACTGCTCAACATCCACTGAAAGAGAGGCCATAGCGGATACGGTTTCTGTCTCCTCTCTCTCCTGTTTCTGAGACTCAGCCAGAGCACAATCCACTGGCACAGAATATGGCTCCACTGACTTCCAGTACTTGCCTAAGGAAAAGACACACAATAATTTATGGGAGGTTTAGCTAGCATGGTGGTACAAGCACAGTAATCACTTAGTTCAACACCGGGTGATTATAATTTAAAATCACTGCGGTGTAAGCAGTAGAGTTGAAATTTCAGACTGCAGTGAAGAGGTATATTTCTGAACCCAAGAATGCCAAGTTGGAAAGCGCTTTCATTCCAATGGCTGGGTCACACCCTTCTCCAGAAGGTAATAAAGTGGAGGAGTAACACGTAGACTAATGAATGCATACTGTCAGACAGGCTGTTGGCTTTCCCCACACAAGGTGAGGGGAGTTCAGGGCAGGGATAACACCTGGGAGTTCTGATGTGGCAGAAGGTTGATGCATACAGAGCGAACAGAGGACTAGGAAAAAAAAAAGGAATATTGTACAAAATGCTCACACAGCACTGTCTTCTTGAAAAGGAAAAAGTCAGAGATGCCAGCTCGGACTGAGGGATGTTGCCAGAGCAATCAGGTTTGTTAGTCCTGGATGTTCTTTCTTCTCCAACCTCAGGGCGTATACTAGAACAATAATTTATTTAAAGCTTTCATATATGAACTGGCTGTTGCTGGAGAGCTGCCAGCTATCATAAGGAATAGAGCTTTCTGGTTTGCTGTGTAAAAAAAACAGCAGTGGATTAAAGGCATGAGCATTCTCAGCTCTCAGCCTGCAACAGAAGCGGCGGTAAGAAGCTTCTCAAGCACCACGACAACAGTGACAGGTGATTCATTGTCAAAATACAAAATGCTCTGCTAGTGCAGTGCAACAGAGGTTCATTAGGGCTAACCAGATGAACGAGTAAGAATTTACACATGCATTTCTTACAGTCCAATAATCCACCTAACACTCACTAATTGCCAGGTGGATGACACCTGGAAATTAGAAGCTTTGGGAAGGCTGGGAGCTCTGGGCCAGAGCTTATTCAATGTTAAGCAAGAAGCTTCCAGCAGCTGCTGCAGAGGTGGGGTCAGGGTACTTATCTGGGAATTAGACGGAGGGTTTCAACAGCTGTGAAAGAGAAGGGATCAAGTAGGGGACTTTTCCGAGGGCTAAAAGGAGGATTTTGGCAGCTGGGCAGCAGGCTGAGTTGAGGTGCTTATCCAGAGGGTAGCTGGAGGCTTTGACAGCTGGGAGGCCAGGCCAGCAGTGGTGCTGCCTGTGCTGCACAAAGGCTGCTGAAAACTCCCTCTTTGGTAACACAGCTCTCAATACTGTTCCAGGCTTTTCAAAAGATGAACTTTTCCCTCCAGTGAGAAAGCAGCTGTCAATAAAGCCTGCAAATGTCTTTATTCCAAAACATCACTGCAAGATGAAAGCCCAGGTCAAATCTGCAAGAACAACCAGCGAGCATGGCCAGGGTGTCTCTTTGAACTCTAATAGTGTGCACATTTGAGCAGTTAGCAGAACCTTTAAATAACGGGGACCTTCTGGGGATAAAATGTAAAGTGTATTAAGTATCCTACAAAGTTGAGATTAAGTGTTAGGAGCTTGGCTTTGCTCCAAAAGCATGAAAGACACAGCTAAAAAGTTATGTACATAACAGTAGGCTCAATGATTGGAGCCTGGCAAATTTTATAAAACCGAGGCAAAAATATTCTCTATTATTGCTGTGCTCAGAGACCATATTCTCTGTTCATTAAAAAAAAAAATACACTAAAAAAACAAACAAAAAAAGTTATATGAGCATTCCCCAATGTTCTCACAGATCATATGTGCAAAAGTCAGTCTTTGCAATATACACCCAATTCAAACCCTATAATTTATGAGCTAAATGCTCGCAGAGTGGGTGGGGTTTTGGTTGCAGAAACAGATGTGCAAGAAAATCAAATCTGTTGGCATGGGAATAATACCCCCTCTTGCCTATAAAAGAAATGAACCCATGTTCACTGCTGGAGTTTTCAAGGGCTCTTATTCGTAAAATAAAATATTAGTACCCAGCTACCACTGTGTTGCTCTCCTGCAGCAACAATAAAACAGCATCAGCAAGGACTGCTCCATCGCATTCATTCATTCACACACACACACACACACACACACACACACACAGGCTCACACACCATCTGCCCCCTGAATCCTGACTTTCTTGTAACACCAAAACTCAGGGCCAGTTCAGGCATATTAGTGAGCTCTTTGTGCCTGTTTAACTGCCCTTTGCTCCCAGGTGATTGGTGAGATTCCTTGTTTCCTTGCACTGAGCAGTGTGTTATGAGAGTGGCTTCAGCAATAGAGCAGAGTCAGGCCAGGAAGCAAGCAGCAACACCTATGCTGCAGTGGAGGGTCTTCCCAGAGGGGACCACATCTCAAGGTGTTTGAGGTTTGTGGGAGGAAATTCTGAAGCAGTCCCAGTTAGGAATAGCATCCAGTAACAGGAGAAGTTTTTTGATGCTTGTGAAAAAGCAGTGATGAGTTTTTTCTTTCAAATCAGAAAGCTGTACCTCACAAGCACCTGTGGTAAACAGAACAGCTTTGGAAGCCTCTCTTTATGACAAACAACATTTATATGTTGTGCATACAACATACAGGGTTTGAATGTGTGCCCCACCAAGAGGTTTGCAGGCAAAGTCCTGTGAAATGGTGAGGCAATCACAGCCTGCAGCTGCAAAGAAGCATTGTGAGAAAGCTTAGGTAAGCTGTGGACTGACAATTAAATGAGCTCTGCCTCAAACTGCTCACATCTCTGAAAATGTTATTTCTACTGAGCTATACTGGAATGTAAAATTATACAGGTCCTATTAGATTCATTGAGAAGAACCTGGTGGAGCTCAGGGGAAAGAATGAAGCCCACTGCTGGTTTCATTCATACAAAACTTGAAGAGCAACTGTGGCTTGCAACAGCAAACAATGAAACCAAATCAGTCTTCTAGGTATACTTTGGCTTTCAGCATGAAAATGTGCTTAAGTCTCCCTCAAAGTTTTGTGGGAGCACTGATTATTACCAGGAAATAATAAAAGTGCATGTTTCTGTCACTGCTGCTTACATTTGTGATTGCCTTTCACAGATAGATTTGGACATGCCATATCATGGCTTGCTTGAAAAAAACAAAACAGTGTAGGGGTCACATTCAAGCTAGTGAAGAAGACTGTAGAAATAGCATATTGCATGGGTGGGGGAACTGCTGCTTCCAAATGAATTACATTTCCAAAGGAGCTTTAGATCACTGTCACAAACAAAACATTTGTATAAATTCCATTCTAGTTAGAAAAAAAAAAGTTGCTTCCTCCCATTGTCTAAGTATTGTATCTTCAGTTTGTTTCAGCAAATACAGGGAGGGATTTTGTTGTTTTTTGTTTTTTTTTCTTCTCTAAAACATTCTTCATATCTGGGTGAGTACTTGTGCTGGTTTGAACTAATTGGAGGATTTGAATGAGAAATTAGACTATAAGCTGATAAATACTTGATATGAAGGATGAATTATATACTGGAAGGATTAATTATATTTTAACTGCCACTTTATAGCTAAAATCATATAGATAATTACTGCATGGACAATGGATAATGCCTGGTGGTCCTTTAAAAATGTGGGGCTTTTATATAAATTAATCTTATGTATTTGACATTCACCTAACAGGAAGCAAAACATTTGTTATCCATTTCTTAAGGAGCCAGCAAACAGTAGATGTCAGGTAACTGCCTTGGTAAAATGGCAAAAGCAGAAAATTAGAGAATTTAAGGGAAGTCTGTCCAGTTGGATTAAGGCAATCAGTGGCAAAGAGAAAATTTCTCAGTGAGACCAGAGCAAATGCCCTAAAACGTCTGGGTAGTCAGGGAACATAAGTGAAGCAATCAAGTACCTAGAAACAGAATAAAATAAGGCATTTGTTAGCATCGTTCCATGGGTCAGTGCACATTTTGAGCTTTAGAGCTTCATCTCAAGCAAGTAACTTGTAAAGGGTGGCACATACAGGATCTGAAGAAACTACCTGTTAAAGCTCTGATTTACTTGTCTGTTCCTGTCCCTCACTGGCAAACATCTGTTTCATTCTGCCTGCTCTACAGTGGAAATGTTGGGAAATACTCAAGATTCAGAAAGCTCTCAATAATTTAAATGGGTTTAAATGCTAAACAAAAACAAAAGCATACATATGTATCATAGAATCATAGAATGGTTTAGGTTGGAAGGCACCTAAAAGCTCATCCATTTCCAATCCCCCACCATAGGCAGGGACACCTCCCACTAGAGGTATCTGAATATACATGAGACACAACTTTCTGGTTTATACATAAAACATCAGGCTGATCTCTTCTCTGAGACAATCACTTAATGTCTATGGCATTAATTATTATCAGAAAGTATCCCAAACCCACCAAGCCACCAACTCACCGACCCAAACTGAGAAACATACTTTGAATTTCAGTGGTCTTTTTTAAAGAAGCTATTGCATTCATATTGGGGATTTGGTGCACAATATCTTCTGGGAGAGGCTCCAGCTGCAAGAATAGAATAGAATAATATAAATTTCCAATAAGCCACAGGGAAGTAAAACAAACTGAAACAATCTAATCCCCAGGAAAAGCTCAGCCCAAGAACTGGTTAACATTTTGCTGCTATCAGTTCTGAAAGTATAGCCATGATTTTGTTTTTCTGTTTTCCAGCCATGTAATTGAATTCCAAGGGGCTTTTCTATTGGCTGCAAGACTAATCTATGGAGTCTCTGAAGCAGGTGCATGTCTGTGTATTATTCATTAAAAAAATGCTAGTTATTTGTGTCATTTTGCTAGGTTCCTCACAAACTAAATTCCACTGTGTCTGTATACGCAGCTGGGCACTCCAAACAAAACTCTGCTGACGCCACACTGGAGCTGAAGTGTGCACTCTATTATCTTTATTTTTCTGGTGTTATTACATCTAACCATCTTACACATTTAAGATTTATAGGGGAAATCCATAAAACACAGCTGCTTTTGCTAGCTTTGCATTAATTTCAAGTAAAATAGTAGATGAAAAGTCGTTATGCAGATCAGTAAGACTTCTCTAAGGAAGTTCTTTACAAGTCAGCTGCATTTCAGTTAGCCAGTTGGAACTGCTTGAGTAGGTCTGTGTCATAGTAAAGTAAGTAAGTAGTAAAGAATAAAATAGTAAACAGTAAGGAAGAAAATGTCCAGTTGCTGCCCGGTTATTTTCACCCTGCAGTGGACAGATACACCAAAGCAAACTATGTTTTGAAACTCATCCACATATGTTTGTTTTTTTTTTTTTATCTTCCATGTATTTTCTCCTAGAAAAAGGATAAAAGAT
Organism: Psilopogon haemacephalus; assembly: GCA_013396835.1. Taxonomy (NCBI): domain Eukaryota; kingdom Metazoa; phylum Chordata; class Aves; order Piciformes; family Megalaimidae; genus Psilopogon; species Psilopogon haemacephalus. The sequence goes on from VWZI01014519.1 coordinate 164,917, forward strand.
TGTTTGGGCTAAACACCTCTTCCTGTACTGTAGTAACTACATTCTCCTTGAATCATGCCCAGAATCCAGCCTGCTTCCCTGCATAGGCTGCTAAGGCTGGGTGTGGAGATGTGCTTCCTGCCCAGCCTGGAGTAGCAGCGATGTCAAGGTGGACAAGGAAAAGCAATCTCAATACCAATCTCTCCTGTCTAAAGCTGAGGAATTTCAACCACCATTGACAGGAGACATCTGTACTGCAGACAAAACTCCTTTCTTCAGCGTGCCTGGGTCTGCTTTAAACTGGGTCAAGTGAAGCCCACCCAAGGAGCTTCCTCTGTGAAGTTAATAGTTCAGTAGCCATCATATAGTGTTCTCTGGGTTGCTACTGCTGCAATGCTACACACCAACTAGATAAAAACAGCTTTGATCCAAGTAAACAAAGTGGGAAGCAACTGCAGTGTAGATACTCCCTTGGTGGTGTTATTTTAAGCAAGTTTATCTACAAATACCAGAACTCCTGCAATCCTACCATTATGATCAGCAGTGAATGCCAGTCAAAGACACTGCAAATATCAGCAGTCTTTTGCAGCCTTGGTAACTAAAATTACCAGGGCTGTTATGTCATTATTTCCTTAGATTTCCATTTGGGATTGCATCTGGAAGATTTCCTTGTGGCTAGAAACAGTAGCACTATGCTCATTTTCAATCAGCACAAATTGCTCCATTCTGCACAGTGGAGCACATGTGCAGAGAAGTGTTCACAGGATCACAGGATGTCAGGGGTTGGAAGGGACCCAAAAAGATCAAGTCCAACCCCCCCTGCCACAGCAGGACCAGACAATCTATCTCAGATTACAGAGATCACACTCAGATCACATTCACATGGCCCTTGAAAGTCTCCAGAGAAGAAGACTCCACAACCTCTCTGGGAAACCTGTTCCAGTGCTCTGTGACCCTTCCAGTAAAGAAGTTCCCCCTTGTGTTGAGCTGGAACCTCCTGTGCTGCAACTTACACTCATTGCTCCTTGTCCCATCCCAGGGAGCAGTGAGCAGAGCCTGTCCCCTTCCTCCTGACCCTCAGCCCTCAGACATTTATAAACATTGATTAAATCCCCTCTCAGTCTTCTCTTCTCCAGACTAAGCAGCTCCACATCCCTCAGTCTCTCCTCATCAGGCAGTGCTCCAGTCCCCTAATCACCCTTGTAGCCCTTGTTGGTAGGACCTGACTTGGTCCCAACTCTGCTTGGTTACCAAGGAAGTCAGACTGAAAAGGAAGATCTACTAATAGCTGCATAACATTGTTCCATGGGGCCAGTGTATCACAGCAACAAAGAGAACAAATACAATAAAAATAATAGGTAAGAGGTAAGATCACAATTCCTAAATTGTACAATAAAAAAGTACAATTCCTAAACAAGTACAATAAAAATAATAGGTAAACAGGTAAGATCACAATTCCTAAATGGCATTTAGTCCATAGGTACTTCTTGGTGGTTCTCTCAAGTACCTGGTGGAAAACTCCATCATTATGAAAAAGCCCACCAACAGATCAAGCCTCACAGATTTTAGAACTCTAATCCATTTAATAAACTGGATAATCCATACCTTGGGTTATGCAGATAAACAGCAATTGCTTTTATAACTTGTTATTTTCTGCTTAAAGTAATCTATCGTTTGGCTAGGAAAAGAACAATATCCTGGGCTCAAGAACACAGAAGGGGAAGCAGATAGTAGGTTAAGTTCACTTTTGTAGATTTCCTAATTCCTAAAGTTTTGACAGATTCACTCTCCTGAAGTAGGAAAAAAAACAGCTCCAGGCTGTAACTGTAGGAGTAATATTACAAGATATGAAAATGCCAAACTGCAAGATGCACCTTGAGACTCTTTCAACAGACTTCTTGTACTAATAATTAAGCTGGAGGGACTTATGTAGAGATAGCTAGGGGAGAATTCCTATTAAAAGGTGACTATTTTGTTGCCTTCTTGCAGAAGCTCCCCAAAAAAGTCTATGTTTTTCCTAATACATCAATGATATTTCTTTATTTATCAAAATAGAAATCACTTTATTAAAAGGTAGTCAGAATGTGAACATCCAGACATATAATTATAGGATCATAGAATGCTTTAGGTTTGAAGAGACCTCAAAGATCATCTAGTTGGAAATGGCAGATCTGTCTTTAGAAATCAGGATAAACAGATGAATCATTAAAGAAAAGATTAAAATGGGTAAACTACCAGCAATTAGAATCACAGAATCAGTCAGGGTTGGAAGGTACCACAAGGATCATCTAGTTCCAACCACCCTGCCATGGGCAGGGACACCCTACCCTAGATCATTATCCCAATCATTACCCCATCTGTTAGCTCTGCTAACAGATCTGTAGGTGATATGAGTACAATAGTCATGTTTGATCACTTCTTTACCTCTTCTTTTTCCACAAACTTTCATTTTGCATCCCAAGCTTGGCCTCTACTCCAGAGCTACTCTGCCTCTTCACCCTTAGTGACAGCCAGACAGACCTTGGATCCTCTTCCATATCAGGGAAACCTTATCAGGCTCCACAAGTAAGTTCATTACATCATATGCCCTGCTCAGCCCAAACTGCAGTACCATTACAAGAGCACTGTGGAAATAAAGCCAGTGGGTTATGGCAGCTATTTTTATACACTTTGAAATGAGACTGTCTGCACTTGAGAGAATGAGTTCTGTTGGCAGCTATCCACTACTTGGATATGACTGTATAGGCCCAGGGGTGTCCCTGGAAAACATCAGCAGTTAGACCTAACACTGAACGAAAGCAATGACTCTACACCTGGCACACATGGCACCATGACCTTCCCTCCTACAGCTATTGGCATTCAGATCATGAAGTCTATTAAATCTGGAGACTAACAAAAAAGGAAGCTGAACAGAGCGCTGGAAATATACTGTCAGGAAAGAAATTTTTCAGAGAAGAACAGCTCAAGTCTGCAGAAATAACCAAACCACTGGAGGGATAGTTTGGAGCAGACACAAAGGGTCACATTTTCAAAGCTTTTACACGGCTGAATTAGGGTTTTGTGCCCAAAGTTGCAGATGAAAGTAGAAACTGTGCCCACTAATCACTTTCAAAGTAGGAAAACCAATGTAAATGGGCAAAAATCACTTGGGCTGCCAATGCCTGCCAGAAGCATATCAACAAATGTTTGATGAAAGAATTAATGGTGGAAATTTTTTGTGCCCAGAAAGTCATCTGAACTGATCCTTGGGAAGAGAATCTGGAACTACAGCAGGCTGTATTGAGCTGGAAACTGTAGTGATACTTGCATTGTCCTCAGTGCTGGCATGTTTTAAAGCATCAGGATTAGCTCCAGTGAAGACTGTCGTGGGGTACAGAGATAACTGACAAGAGAGGCAACCAAAAGCACAGCTAAGGAGCATGGAGAGTTGAAGCAGAAGCAGAGGAAGGGGAGAAGGCAGGCAGACTCCTCAGGTACACCGAAGCTGCAGGGGCAAGCATTACAAACCCCCTTTCCTGGTTATATCATGCAAGAAGAATATCAGCTGGACTTTGTTGCTGTTAGGGTTGCCTGTGATCAGAGGGGGCTAAGTTCAGCTCTTGCAGGCCTTCTGTATTCCTATATTAGCAATCTTCTCCAAGACTCTGCACTTTCTGCTTCTTTACAAGCACTTTAGGCATGTACTTTTGTAATCCACTGTTACAATGGGGTACATAAATGTGTCTCTTTTCATTAGGGAGTAGCTTCAAAGCACAAAGGGTCATTAGCACCTACAAGTCCATAAAAATCAAGGGATGCCTTGGAATTATGTAACTTTGGAATCAGAATATTCTGAGGCTTTCTTTTTTTTTTTTTTGTCAAACCACTTCATGACTCCCACTACCCACCTTGGGTATTTTATGTCACCATGCTGAATACATTACTCCACTTTCCTACCCCATCTAATTCTCTATTTCTGTGCCAGTTTCTGGACTCTGGGTTTATGCAAGCATCAGCTGACAGGTGGCTTAGACTCAGTGTTAATTACTTTCTGGTATTAGAGTGAAACTAAAAATGAGGATGTGTGTTTGTGACCAAGTTTACCATGCAATTTAAAACTGATCTCAGGCCATATTCACTTCCATGAATATTTCCATTTTGGAGAGAGAAATGCTTACCTGTTCTGGTAAATAACCCCATTTAATGCAGTCCAGTTCCTTTTGGCAAAGTTCACTGCTGAGCTGGCAAGCAGCCCCAGATTCACACCGAATTCCACAAGCCAGAAAATGCCAACTTTTCATCATCAGCAGGAAAGCTGCAGAGTATGAGCTTTCCACTTAAATTACCATCCCCTCCCAAATGCCAGCTCAACAGATTGCAAGAAAGAAGCACATACTTCACACGCTGCAAGAAAATTTTCTAGTATAAGCTTTCAAGCATGCTTGGGAGCCAACCAATCACAATGTTTTGTCAAATTCTGCTTCAGACTGAAATTCAAGCCAGAAGAATATTTACTAGAAGATGTTAAATTTAGTCACTTAAAAATGTTTTTGCACTTAGGGCCAAATTCAGCCTTGGCTGCCACAGTCAATGAGAGGAGACATGCATCCTCTCTGCCTTTGTTGCAGGGTCCTGCTGGGCAGAGCACACTTTGGATTGCACTTCTCTCTTTCCTCCATGCAAAGAAGAGCATGACCCCATCTGCAACTCATTATCACTTGTTATAGACCTCAGCAAACTGCTGCACCTTCTGGACACTGCCCAAATGATAGACAGATTGGAAGGACTATGATGCTTGCAATTCCAAGCACCCATATGGGCTGGGCAGGGACTGGCTGTAGAGCAGCCCTGAGGAAAGGGACTTGGAGGTGCTGGTGGATGAGAAGCTCAACATGAGCCACCAATGTGCACTTGCAGCCCAGAGAGCCAAACATATCCTGGGCTGCATCAAAAGAAGTGTGGCCAGCAGGTGAAGGGAGGTGATTCTCTCCCTCTGCTCCACACTGGTGAGACCTCACCTGGAGTACTGCATCCAGTTCTGGAGTCCCTACTACAAGAAGCATATGGACGTACTGGAGTGTGTCCAGACAAGGGCCATGAGGATGATCAGGGGGCTGGAGCACCTTTCCTATGGAGACAAACTGAGAGTTGGGGCTGCTCAGTCTGGAGAAGAAAAGGCTCTGAGGAGACCTTATTGTGACCTTCCAGTATCTGAAGGGGGTCTACAGGAAAGCTGGGGAGAGACTTTTTAGGATGTCAGGTAGTGACAGGACTAGGGGGAATGGAGCAAAGCTGGAGGCCCACCTCCAGATTCAGACTGGATGTTAGGAAGTTCTTCAGCATGAGGGTCGTCAGACACTGGAGCAGGTTGCCCAGGGAGATGGTGGAAGCCTCATCCGTGGAAGTTTTTGAGGCCAGGCTGGATGTAGCTCTGAGCAACCTGATTTAGAATGAGGTGTCCCTGCCCATGGCAGGGGAGCTGGAGGTGGATGATCTTTGGGGTCACTTCCACCCCTGACAATTCTATGATTCCATGATTCTATGATGTTAGACTGACATATTCTATGTCCCATGGAAATATATGCCAGCTGGCTGCTTAAAAAGAGATGGGGTAGGGAAGAAACAAATCCTTAGTGTTTGACTCAAAGAATTCTGTGCTTGAAGGAATCCTTCCTTACTCTCTTTGGCTGCAGAAGGACCCCCAGCTGAGTGCAGTTATGTCAGAAATAAGCTGCAGGATTTAGGATACTGAACTCAAGGAAACTTTGTCCTTGAGGGCTTTTTAAATCCAAGTAGTGCCTCTTCAAAAGTAACGTGGAGGAAAGAAAACAGAACCTATCCTTGCATGTATAGAGCAGCCTCACTCACTGCCACCTGGCACCAAAATGCCTGGCAAAGATCTTTATAGCACCAGTGCTGTATCAGATAAAATAGTGTGGAATCTTCATTCTCCATTACAAGGGTTTTTTTTTTTGGGGGGGAAATCTCAATATTCAACCCAATTTTCACATGCTTCTTGCAATAACATACAAGTCTTCCCACTTAGTGGTTTTCTTCATTGAAGTAGTACGTATACCTATCTATGTTTTAAAGATAAGGATTGGAAACTCTGTGAAAGACTGCAGTAAATGAGAGCACAGGAGTATACCATAATCTCAGAAAAAAAGTCAAAAGTAAAGGGTTCTTTTTCTTTTCTTTTCAATTATCTGAGCCCAGCATTTCCTTTGTTTTGACAGATGCTCCTCTAATGGATGAATTCTCAAATCACATTGAGATAATTCAGGGATATTTTAAAGCAACTGATGCTCATCTTGCCCTTTTACCATCCAGAGAGATTTCCATGTTTTCATTTTGGATTTGGAGGGAAACCAGCTGCTTAATCTCTTCTCACCTCTTAGCAAGATTTCCTTCCAAGGAGATAACCTGCAGTGCTCCTAATTATCTCTGCAAATGGTCAAATGGATTTTTCTCAAAGCAACGTGGAAATTTCCCCTTTGAACACAGAAGCATGGACAAGAAAACCTGAGATCTTGAAATATTTTTTTTTTTAATACTGATATTTAAACCTTCTAATTAATAATTCAATCTTTGTAAAATTTACCCTTATTTCTACCTCTAATAATTTCCTTATTAGTTTTCTCAGCATTTAAGGAGGGATTCACACAACCAAAGTGGATTAAGCCATTTCAGATTCAATAGGGCATTTTTCAATAGGGCATGGATCTCCTTTAAGCTCCATCTTAGACCTACCAGTCCTTTGCTGATGTCCTGGACATCCTACGGTATCTAAAAAGGCAATAGGCACCTTGGCTTAGACAAGTGAGTCTTAGAAAGAAACAATTGACAATATAAGGATCTCCAATCAAAGAGCACCAATGACTGCAATTCCATTTGCATTTCTGTCAAATGAGGAACTTTAGAAATTGCTCAAAAAGTAATTCTGCTGAGAGGTTCAGAAGTATGGGCTGCACATAGATGGGATCGAAAGCTCATAGAAATTCTGATCCTTTTCAGAATCCTTTTCAGAGACCTTTTTAATTTTTAATTCTTTTTTAACTAGTCATTAACATCAACAACTGCATGCAGGAATTTCCTGTGCCATGCTCAAATTATTTAAAGAAGATGAACTTGATAGCGTATGCTTTTCCTAGTGGTTTTGCTTGCATCTGTTAACAGCAAGAAGCTATCTTGCTACAGGCCACATATAAGTAAGAGCAAAATATATCTATTTTGGATGTCAGCCTGTTTTTCTTTCTTGTTGTTCCAAGACAAAATGAAGAGAAGAAAGCATTTTGCTCTTGTAAGTTTGAAGTTACCTTGACATATCAGAGCAGCTCTCCAGGAAAGCTGGAAGTTGTGGCTAGCTTTACAGTCACTCTTTTTAAAAAATGTTATTCTGTTGGTCATAGAACACATGAAGCAGTGAATTTCTGTATTGACAACTGCTGGCCAAGAACAACAAAAGAAAAGAAAAAGCTTTAAAAAAAAAACCCTGCAAAATGTTTACGAATTCTAATCCTCAGCACATGAATAAATACATCTGACAAACTGCAGAGTACCTTACAAAGGCCTTTCTCAACCTTTCTAATTTGAGTTCAATTACAGGGGTAGTGTTTAAAATCTGTTCATCTTGCCAGTGCTTTTGTGCTGGGGTTGTGTGCACTACATACTATTTGCAAAAGTAGAAGGGCAGATAATAGATCATAATTATCCTATTAATCACCTGTAAAGAATTGCAGTCAAGGCAGAATGCATCCTCAAATTACAGTAATAGGTTGTTTGAAGGAAGAGATTTCTTTTTGTCCTTGGCAGGAATACACTTGGAGTGTGTTCTGCAAGTTCCTGACTATTACCCTGGAATCAAGCAATGTACATACTATGGGGCCATGTGGGGTAGCTTGCCATAAATCTCTAGATTTCAACAGATGTACTGATTTCTTAACTGCTAACTAGGTATCAGACTTCCTCATTAGCATCTTATGAGGAGAAGCTGAGGGACCTGGGGCTGCCTCGTCTGGAGAAGAGAAGACTGAGGGCATTATAAATATTTATAATATCTGAGGGCTGGGGGTCAGGAAGAGGTGGACAGGCTCTGCTCACCTGCTCCCTGGAATAGGACAAGGAGGAATGGATAGAAGCTGCAGCACAGGGGGTTCCAGCTCAACACAAGGGGGAACTTCTTGACTGTGAGGGTCACAGAGCACTGGAACAGGCTCCCCAGAGGGAGTCTCCTTCTCTGGAGACTTTCAAGGCCTGTCTGGATGCATTCCTCTGTGACCTAAGATATATTGTATGGTCCTGCTCTGGCAGAGGGGATGGACTAGATGATCTCTTTGGGTCCCTTCCAACCTCTAACGCTCTGTGATCTCTCTGGCAACAGCTTTACTTATTCTTTTAAGCAAACACCAATTTCTTATGGTAGTTAGTAGCAACATCCTCTCTGGAGCATTATTTTCTTCTTAGCAGCCACAGCATATAAGCTCTTCAAAATTTTGCTGCAGTAGACCATTTAATGGGTGTTCCTGCAAACAATAGAGTACACAAGAGCAAGATCTACTGCATGAGATGCTTCAAGTTATTAATGACCGTGCTGGTTTTCAAATGGATTTAAAATGTCTTCATTCTTAGTTACTGAAATTTTCTAATCTCCTGAAATTTGCTTTGCTATCTCCTGCAAACAGATGAACTCACGATTCATTTAATTTCCTGATTGCTAGTTACTGTAAGATGAAATGGAAGAAACTCCCTGTTCCAGCACACTTATCCCATTCATTTTCCTCTCAGTCAGCATTTTTTTTCTCAGATAACAGGCTGTCAGAGGCAGCAGAAAGAGCAGCTGGGTGTGATACAGCATTAAAACAAACCAAGAGAGTTTTCATAAATAGGTAGCACCACCAAATGGTCATAACTGGACAGAGGGACTCAGGCACACACACAGAGGAAGACACATCATGTCATCAACATTGTCCCATTTGCTTTAGGTCCACAAGGGTGCAAATTTTAGGGCATGGGTTTAGAAAGGCTATGAAAAGGCATTGGTGTCATAAGATACAACCACAGGGAAGATGACAGAAAATATCCATGAGAGTGCCCTGGAATGGTAGCTGAAGAGGAAGGCAACACTGCATTCACTAAGATGGTCAAATGCTTCCCTGAGCTTAGCATCTTTCTCATAATGCACATCCTTCCACTCCTTAAGGAATTTGACAAAGGTGCTAGCAGATAAAATATTTTTTAAAATTAAAATATTTTAAAAATTATTTTTAAAATTTTAAAAATAATTATTTTTTAAAATTATTTTTGTGGACATTTCTGCTTTGTTACATTTCTGAGAATATTTTTTGAGAAAGCTCTCACTTTCTTGATTGGATGTATGACATAAACCATACCAAACTTGTTGGGTCATAAAGTTGAAAAGTTTAGAAGAACATTTAGAAAATCTTTCTATCCATTATCCATCAGAAGACACATTACTTCATATTATTTACATGGGTATGAAGTCTTGAAATGGAAGGGAAGGGGCAGACTACAGAATGCAACTTGGGACTAACACGTTGGATTGAAGTCACTACTCAGCTACTACAGCTTTCCCCAGGGGGAAAAAAAAAGTAACACACTGAACATTACAACAAAACTTTACAAAATTCACTGTTTACATTTTGTTCCTTCATAATTTATTTTGGCTGCACCTTCAGCAGGCTTGTTTTCCTTCTCACCATATAGGCAAAAAGGCAGTTTCTAGTGAACAGAACAATTTTCACTAATACGAATGCTTATCATGTGTCTGTGTCAATGTACTCATATTTACTTAGTCTGATAGTCCACTCTCAAATGCTTTTAAATAACATATACTGTGTTTGATAAATCATAGAATCATGGAATTGTCAGGGCTGGAAGGCAGCTCAAGGATCATCCAGTTCCAACCCTCCTGCCGTGGGCAGGGACATCTCATACTACATCAGATTGCTCAGAGCCACATCCAGCCTGGCCTTAAAGACCTCCAAGGATGAGGCTTCTATCACCTTCCTGGGCAACCTGCTCCATTGTCTCACCACACTCAGGCTGAAGAACTTCCTAACATCCAGTCTGAATCTACTCCTGGTTTCGCTTCATTCCCCCTAGTCCTATCACTACCTGACACCCTAAAAAGTCCCTCATCAGCTTCACTGTAGGCCCCTTTCAGATACTGTAAAGCCACAATAAGGTCTTGGAGACTTCTGTTCTTGAGTCAGAACAGCCCCGACTCTCTCAGTCTGTGAGAGAGGTGCTCTTGCCCTCTGATCATCCTTGTAGGCCATGTAAATCTTGAACACTGCCTTTGAATCACATACTGATCAATTTAAATCTTCACCTATAAATCTATACATTGTTGTTTGTTTGTTTGTTTTTTCAAAATCTCATTCACATTTTTATTAACATTGTGAATTTTCAAACGCCTCTGCAATACATTCTCCCACACCCCAGCTGAAGCATCGAAATACTGTTTAAAAACTATCTCCTGCCAATATCCAGTTCCTAAGATCCCTGGATAACTTGCAAAAGCCATTTTTCCCCCCCATGATATTTGGCTGAAAGGTCTGATCCTGATAGATGATATGCATACCAATGACTACCAATGATGTCAAGTCTGCTCATTTCTAAGACACGTTCACACTGCACGTTTTTACACCGAATGAAAGGAGGACTGGTGCCATTGTTCCTAAAAGAAAAAAACAAAGGCAGGAATTTCAGCAGCTTGGATCATTCTCTCCACCTATTATGATTTATGTTTTACCTCATTTCCTAACAGGGCGTTTATACAGGCTTCAGATGCATCACAGATGGCAGTAAGGTCATGTCCTCCCTCCAGTGCCAGCACAACACGGCCGTCCGCTAGCTTCAGCAATTCCTTGGTTAGGTGACCAAAACCTAGTATTCAAATAGAGTAGTGCAAATAATTAAAGCAGAACAGATATTACTGGCAGACTTCACATCTGCTGCCTCAGAAGGCAGAAAGCTCGCGGATATTGCACGGGGAGCACAGGATATATTTAGACCAGTATCCTGTTGCTGACTGGAGCCCACACCAGATGCTTGGGAGTATGCAATTTTGTATGTGGCAGATGTGAGATAATGCCCTTCATGCTGATCACTAATAGCTGGAGAATAGTTGAAACATGAGTTTGTCTCCTTACCATTGTTAATCACTATCAACCTGGATTCCCTTCCGATTTTCACATCAATGCAATGTTACGGAGGGAGATCTGACATAACCCTGATTTCTTACAGCACCAGTAAGACAAACAATATTTGCAGTCAAACTAAGATGCTACAATTAAAACGGTACTACTTTGGGAGATCTGACATAACCCTTGTTTCTTACAGCACTGATAGGACAAACAACATTGGCAGTCAAACTACAATGCTACAATTAAAATGATGTGACTTAGAGCACAAGACCTATGAGGAGAGGCTGAGGGAGCTGGGGTTGTTTAGACTGGAGAAGAGGAGGCTAAGGAGTGACCTCATTGCTGTCTACAACTACCTAAAGCCAGGTGGGCTTAGTCTCCTCTCCCAGGCAACCAGCAATAGAACGAGGGGACACAGTCTCAGGTTGTGCCAGGGGAGGTATAGGCTGGGTATTAGGAAGAAATTCTTCACAGAGAGAGTGATTAGCATTGGAATGGGCTGCCCAGGGAGGTGGTGGAGTCACTATCCCTGGAGGTGTTGAAGAAAAGACTGGATGGAGCACTTCAAGCCATTGGACTGGGCTGGGTGATAGGTTGGACTGGATGATCTTGGAGATCTCTTCCAACATGGCTTATTCTATTCTATTCTATTCTATTCTATTCTATTCTATTCTATTCTATTCTATTCTATTCTATTCTATTCTATTCTATTCTATTCTATTCTATTCTATTCTAGGGAGATCTGACATAACCCTGGTTTCTTACAGCACAAATAGGACAAATAATATTTGTAGTTAAACCAGGATGCTACAATTAATGAGAACTGCATTTCTCAAACCAGATTCGATTCAGTTTTTATTTATGGCTTTCTTCTTCCTCCTTCTGTATTTTTGTTTGTATTGGGGTTTGAGGAAAATACACAACCATGGGCTGAAAAAATAGTGGAAGCATGCATTACCTCTTAGCTCCATTTTGAAGTGTTTTTGGAAGCAGTACTAACAACTAGATAATTTATTTTGATTCAAGGTTTTGCTAGAAGTTGCATCTGTCCACAACTTCAGATATCTCTACCAGTATTACTCACTCTTGACCAGCAAAAATCTAGCTCTTTTTCTTCAGTACATAAAGGAGTTTATTTTGTGATAGGATTTGGGGGAATGGATCCAAACTAGAGGAGAGTAGATTTAGATTAGACACTAAGAGGAAGTTCTTCATCAAAAGTGGTGGTGAGACACTGGAACAGGATGCCCAAGGAGGTGGTGGGAGCCCCATTCCTGGAATTTTTTAAGGCCAGGCTGGATGTGGCTCTGGGTAACCTGATCTAGTAGAAGTATCCCTGCCCACGGCAGGAGGGTTGGCATTAGATGATCCTTGAGGTCCCTTCCAACCCTGACAATTCTGTGAACAATGTTCTCATCAATTCTGCACTAAGGCAAAAAATGATGGTGGTAATCTATAACTACAGAAACATGAGCACAAAGTTTTCATCTCTGATTCAAATAGAAGTAATTAATTTCATTTTTAATTAAAAAAAACAAAAACAAAACACATTAAAAAAAAACCCAAACCCCGAAACCCAACAAAAAAACACACAGCAAAAAAGCCCAAACCAATGAAACAAAAAACACCAAACCTTGCCTGAAAAATTGTGACTTGGAAGAGAACTTTGGTGTTAGTTTCCTAGCACAGCTAATTTTTTTTTAATTAATTCCCTTTAAGTGAGTAATGATAAGTAAAGCTTTCAAACTGTAGGAGTCAAATACTCAACACATTTCATTCTTAACTTTTCCACTTGTGCTTTTCTAGTTGCTCTACTGTTGGTCATCACTACACATTCCAGCCTGAAATAAAGCATTTAGAAAGTACCTGCTAAAGCCTGGGGTTCTATAAAGACAGGAGAATCAACATTTTTGTAATGTTCTAGTGAAGCAGGTCATCAAAATAAAAAAACTGCAATAAGCACAAGCATTTTCTCTAGACAATTTTTTCCACAAGAAAGATTTAAGGCTTGATCTGGCAAAGAAGCAACTCCACAGTTAGATTTGCTTACATCTTAGGACGTTGCTAAGCACATGTCCAGGTATTTTCAGAACAGGGACTTTAATGATAGCAGATTTTGTTTAGCTGTACAGACAAGGAAAAAAAGAAACCTCCAAGCCCCTTTGCTTGCCATTTAATCTGTATCACAGAATGTTATAGGTGAAATACTGTTTCCTTAAGGCCCTTCATGATCTTTTGTACCCTCTAAGAAATGCAGTTTTGATTCTAGCAAAGCATCTACACTGTAGTTCAAATTACATACAGGATTCAAAAACAAATAAAACCCTAAACTCTCATTTAAGCTCAACCTTTCCTCACAAAATAAAAAACAAAAACCAACAACCTACTCACCCCATCCTCTCTACAAAAGACCAAATTTAGACAGGATAATAAAAGTGAAGGAAGGAGTGGAATGAGGATAACCTTTGATCTTTAGCCAATTCCTACTTTCTTTTACCTACAGGATTTATTTCTGTCTGCACTTTACACACGTGATCTTCAGATTCATAAGAAGAGAGTGCCAACAGCGTAAGGTGAGTCATACACACAGCATTTAAAGGAAATGAAGGAGAATGAACAGGCATAGACTCCCCACATCTACAACTCACCCTTTGGCTCTGTGAGAAATCCATCTGCACTTCCAAGACAACATTATCTCTCATGTTACACAGCTTCTGTGGGGAAGGGAAAGCTCTACCACTCTGTCCCAGTGAGACTTCACCTGGAATACTGCATTCAATTCCAGGCTTCCAAGTTCAAGAGGGACAGGGATCTACTTGAGAGACTCCATTGGAGGGCTACAGGGATGATTAAGGGACTGGAGCACTGCCTTTTAAGGAAAGGCTGAGAGACCTGGGGCTGTTTAGTCTGGAGAAGACTGAGAGGGGATCTAATAAATGCCTACAAATACCTAAGGGCTGGGGGTCAAGAAAGAAGGGACAGCCTCTGCTCACTTGTGCCCTGTGTTAGGACAAGGGGCAATGGATGTAAACTACAGCACAGGAAATCCACCTCAACATGAGGAGGAACTTTAGTGTATGGGCCACAGAGCACCGGAAAAAGCTCCTCAGAGAGGTTGTGGAGTCTCCTCTGGAGACTTTCAAGACCTGTCTGGATGTGTTCCTGTGTAACCTGAGCTAGATTATATGGTCCTGCTCTGGAGGGATGGGGGTTGCACTTGATGATCTCCAGAGGTCCCTTCCAACCCCTAATGTCCACCATGTTTCCCCTGCATGTTTTGTATGACTGTGAACATTGTTGCTGCCACACCACAATTTTATGAGCTACATGTGGCAATAAATGTAAAGATTCTTGCAATGCCTTTTCCTCCTTTTAGGCAACCATTGGATATATATGGTAATATAACTTGCAGGCACTGTTACAATGTTAGTTTGTCTGCTTGGATTCCTAATGATTCTCTAGTATCTATGCAATAACAATCATCCCTGTTTGAGCCAGGATGCAATGAGCTACACAGAAAGCATCTTTCCCAACAGACATCACGGCCACAAGGTGTTGCCAAACCAAATCAGCACAATGGGGGTTTTTCTTCTGTGTAATTATCCCCAGAAAGTAAAGGTGACTTGCTAAAAGGGAGGAAATAATGTAAACAATGTCAGTCAACAGAACCAACACTGACCAAAGGAGTTATGGAAATTCTTAACAAAGAAACTTGGATCCTGTGTCATTGCAACAACCTAGGAAAGACATCAGCTTCCTCAAGGAAATCCCCTAGAGAGCAGAAGTAACAAAATGGAAAGAAAGGAGTCCCAGACAAGTAATGGTTTTAAGATGGGCTGTAGTCCATGCCAATTAAGAAAAACAAGAAGAAAATAGTAACGAGCACCATAAGAAGAATCAGTCAGCTCCACTAACATAAGGAGATCAAGCATATATTTGATGCCCTATTGACCAACTATAAGGTAAGAAAGGAACCAAACAAGCATTTTGAATCCCAGATCTCCTGACTCACATGGATTCCTAGAAAGCAGCTGCAGTTCTTGGCCCCTCTGCTGTGTCTGCCCCCCAAAAAAGGTGCCAGCTGTGATGCTGGCTTTAAAAGCTATTTTCAGTTTGCACTTGCCATATTCTCTAGCCGTGTGCTCCCACAGTGGAGCTATAGACTAGTTGCATTTATAGAAAGAGAAAAATTCAATTATATAATGGAAAGTAATATTAAGACATCAATGCCTGATATTCAGTCCTGCCTTAAATTGGCATCACTGCTTTGAGGCTGCTTTGGCCCACTTACAGTCTGAGTGCCACACTCAATGAGGAGCACCTATTAATCAGGGTCAGCAATGACCTTGGCAGTATATGCAATTATTTAGATCCATAAACATGAGCAAAAATGTCACATATGAATAATATAGCAAAGAAAAAAAGTATTTTCAAATCCAATCATTTCAGTGAGTAAGTAAGAAAAGATTACACGTGCAGGGGCATTTCTCAAATCTTCATGTAAATGTGCTACAGGAATTTGTACTTCAGAGAAGTAGCAACATTTTTCTTTTAAATTAGGTTCATGCAGTGTGCCAGGAAATTGTGAGCACGGTTTTGTGCCAACTATTATCTTTACAATTTCCATAATGTAAATGTTAAAAGTACCTGTTTCCTTCACAGATCCAATACTTAGACACCCAAGGTGGGATTTGCAAATCACCTAGTATTTGTTTGCTCTGATCCCATTATTAAAGGCAATGATCAACCTTCGATTTGGAAAAGAAACAAGATTAAAACACTACTAAGTAGTTCTGAAAATCCTGCTCAGCAAATGGTTTGTGTTTTCCTGACCAAAAAAGGAAAAAAAAAACCAAACAAACAAAAAAGCCCAAACAACTGTGGGTGCACAATTGTACAGTTAAGCAAAGAAGAGTGGATTAGAACTAAAATCCTTATAAACCATGTTATGCATTGGAGAAACATGCAGTGTATGAGCTGCTGTTTTCTGACCTGTGAAGTAAAAATCTAAACTTTTAAACAACAATACAACATGCACTTCTTAATCATACCCTTGCCTTGCTTGCAGCACGGTATAGAGGAAGAGATACAGCATTTGGCCTTATGCAAGGAAATATTCCATTGTGGGAAGGCAGAAAGGGCAAAAATCAACACTCTATTAATGAGCAAGCTGCCAGGCCGTTATTGAGTGGCACAGTGTGCTGACCACTTAAACTACCATCTAAGCAAGTTAAGCAGCTTTTACTGGTGTCCCAGTAACAGCCCTGGTGGTTTCTGTTTATTCGGGTTTTGTTGCCAAACAGCAAGGAATGACATCAGTGAGGCTTCAGCCTCATTTGACCAAAGTCACAAGAGTAACTGTACTCTACCTGGACTTATTGAAAAACCAAGAAAAAATATTAAGTCTTGCAAAAAGAGAATCCAGAGTCACTTCAGTTTTCTGGTGTTGTTTTTGAGGTATCTTTACTCTCACAACCTGAAGTGGATTGTGGCCAACAGAGAGGTAAAACTCTTCCTGATGTGGCCAGCTCTCCTCCAACGGACTCATCACACAACTGTGCTGTGTACTGCAACTAGACAAAGTAAAGCTAACAAGCCTGAGTTCGTATGCACAGACTCCCATTTTGAAAATGAAGACGACTTGTGAATGTTATTGTTTTCACATCCTCTCCTCAGCAGACAAGGAAAAGAACCATATGGATGGGGCACACGCCCAGCCAGCACCACAGCACTCCTTGTTTGCACAGAGTCCTCTACGCAACTCAGTTTGCCTGCCAGCAAATGTACAAACACCCAGTTAGTGGGACTAAACCTGCCTCAGCAGAGGGCAGGATCCTTCCCTCTCTTCCACTGTGCATAAGGAGAGCAGATGTCTCCTGCTCCGTCATTTTTCGGGTGACAGCAGGCTGAGCTGAGCTATGGCGTTGGCCTTTGCTCGGGGAAGGCAGCTGCTGGAGGAACGAGGACACGTCAACAACTGAATGGCTGGCGAAGCTATGGAGTCAGGGAGAAAGCCTCAGCTTCCTCAGCCACAGCAGCAGGGCCCCAACAGGGCTTTTAGCTTCAGTGTCCTAAAAGCTACAGTCCAACCCTAAATTACCGGCAGAGTTCTGGTGAGCTCCTCTGGCTACTTGGAGCAGCCTGGAGACGAATACATGCAAAAGACCAAAAACTCCAGAGTCTCTGTGCTGGACCTCCAAGCATGTATTTAACTATTATTTGCCATTTAATCATGCCATTACTCTCTCATTTGCTCGAGAATGTGTTTTCCTCACATTAAAATGGTTGCGACGATGGGTGCCAAAAGTCTACCCGCCAGTGTTCTGCACTCTTTTCTTGTGGTTCCTTCATGACTATTTGATTAATTTTCATTGATACTCCTCCAACAATAGCATCTAAAATTAACTGGGCCAGTTTTTACATAACTTCCTGAGTCACCAGGCTACGTGTCCTAAATAAATATGTCCATACATGAGTCGAATGATAATTTACCCTTCCAGCACCGGCAGGAGCATGAACAATTTGCAAAGCCTGTGTTCCGTAACAAGTGAAAGGATTTTCTTCTCAGGTATTAATTCAAGACCTCTCACTCAGTCAACACTTTGGTTGGATCAAGTCAGATGTTTGACTCGGGTTACTAAGATGTGTCCCTGAGTGAGGGGAAAGGGAGATTTTAATGGCAAACAGTTTTAATGGCAAATGGATGAAATTAATAAATGTTAGCGTCGAGGTACCCGAATTTAAACGGTAGGGATCTGGCCTCCAGGCATTAGCTGCAGATTTCTTGCTTTTAATACTGGAGAAAGAAGCTCAGTAACACTTCAAATTATATGTCTTCAAGCAGGCATTTAATTTAGATCAAATTAGACAGTAATTGTACATTAAATAAATAATCACTTTTTTCTTCCCCTTCGGATTAACAATTTGTATAATGGATGTTATTACTGCGTGCCTGTTAGTTCTACAGCAATGTTTTTTTTTTTCATAATTAGCTGCTTCTCAGTTGTTACATTGGACATAACTTATTAAATCCATATTAAGTACATACTTAAGGATACCTCTTTGGAAGCCACTTAATGCACTACAAGCAAAGGCCACCTTGACAATGCTAAGTAGGATGATCCAGGCATCTTCAGCTCTCCTGAAATATGTATGTAGCAAAGCAAATTAAATAGTTCACTGAGGCCTTGAGCAACCTGTTCTAGTGGGAGGTGTCCCTGCCTATGGCGGGGGGTTGGAACTGGATGAGCTTTGAGGTCCCTTCCAACCTATACCATTCTATGATTCTATGATTCTATGATTTGCTTAGTCCTCTGGAAAGGAGGAACTTGTACACCTTCACCACACAAAGGCAGCACTGACCTCCTGATAGAATGCTTCTCAGAGAAAACACATGGAGAAAGAAGGGTCCCCAAACTCTCTCCCAACTAGTTCATACTGAAAAAAAATGGGGAGGGATTTCCTTTGTAACCTGTATTACCAAGCAGCAGAGAATCTGCCTCCTCCAGGAAAGGTCATAGCAATGTACAAAATAACGATGACGTTTTTAGAGCTGTTACACTGCTGTCATGTGGATTCAGAAACATTCAACCACAGATCCCAACTGGCAAGAATCAAAGCAGCAAACTTTGGATAGTCCCAAAACTGGCTGGATGTTTTTAGCCTTTTACTACCTTCATGTCTTGCTTTCTTCCAGGTTTCCTCACATTCTCTTAATCTCTACTCCATCTCACATCTGGCCGAAGTAATAATTTCTCAGCTGCTCTGCCATCTTCCCCCTCTGTTTTATTTTACTTCCTCTTTAGTAAATGCTCTACCAAGTAAAGCTGGCCAGGAAGTGTGATTCTCTGTCTCACAGTGTTCTTCAATGTTTTATTCAGGAACATGTTAGCTGTTCTGCATTCGAAAGCAGAAGCCAAGAGAGGACACACAGAGCTGCAAACAGCAAGGTGGCATTTTAGAATCCTGGATTCACATCTCTGAAAAAAGGCTGCTGCTTCATCTGGGTGGTGAAGGGATTCTCCACGAGGTTTGAGAGGCTTTCTTTCATTTTCTTTCATTGTTTAGGCAGGGTGTGGTTTCAGGTGGTTTGGGTTTTGCTTGTTTGTCTGGGGTTTTTTTTCCACCTTGGTGACTGAAAATCTTTTTAATGGAAATAGTCTAATCAAACTAATAATGATTTACTGAAAATCTGTCCCACATACCATGAGATCTGTCAAACTGATAGTGCAAGTGGCAGTACTGCTAAGCATGGTAACCTCTTCCAAATCTGATTAAGTTGCCTGATTTAAACTGATATGCAATGTAGACATCTGAAGTTACAAATCTGAGTCTAGAGTCTGTAAGGGGTTGGCTAGAAAACAAGACATCTGATTTAAAAAAAAAAATAAATTAAAAGTATGAAGAACTTGTTTCTAATCCACACTGAAATGAAAATCAGATAGTACTATTGACTACCCAAATAAATCTGTAAGCTCGATTAAGTTTGGAGAAGTTTATTATAATGCTACTGCCTACAAAATCCACTCGACACCTTTCCAAAATATGTGGGGCAAAGTTTCTGCTGTTCTGAAAGGGTACAGCTGAAATGTGGGCACTGAGTTACGACTGAAATCAAGCTGACGTGAAGATCTAGGCTCATTTCTTTTTTTTTCTAACTGATGAAAAGCCAAGTCAGTTAATTTCGAGTTGACCCAAGAGACTAACACAAGGGATCTGATTTAAAGGCTGTCACTCAGAAGCTGAGAACTGACTGCCATTTTCTGAAGATGGTCTACAAGATTCTGCCAAGAAAAGCAGTGCGGACTAAACGACCTTTCCAACATATACAGTTTCTCAGAGTCTACAAATTAAAGCTCTCGCTTTATTTGCAGTCATTTCTTGACTCTGCCACATCAACACATCACATTAAATTAAGGCTAGTTCCTTAGTTAGTGTTAATCAGCATATGCCATTATCTAAAGGCCTGGCCTCCAGATGTGGATCATTCATCATTCCAAGACTAAGGGCATAGATACAGTAAGAACATCAGGGATAGGTTCTTTTAATTGGATGGACTTGAGGTAAATATTCTATTTCCTAATAAACTTGGCATCAAATCCCCTGGTGAATTCAGTATCAGCATCAGAGGTCCAGTGCCTTTCACGATTTGCATTGCATTGTTTAATAAACATCCTTTTGTAATATCAGGAGGGAATAAGGCAATGCATTTCTAAGGGATTACTGTACAGCTCAAGTAGTTATTCACTTTCCCTCTGGCCTTGTGCCCATTAACCCCACCTGACATATGCTATAATCACCCAGAAATGCACTGCCTGTCACCACTTATTGTAAAGGTAATGTGCAAAACTCACTAAAAGGAAGTGGTACTGAGACTGGGTTTGGTGTCTGACTCCTTACGGTCTTCTGATTAATCGCAATTTCCAAGTAAAATACGTTGAGCAACTTTCAATTACGCTGTTCTATTACAAAAACCTGTAAGAATTAAGGACGTGATCTCAACCCATACAACAGTCCCTTTGTCCCCTTTTGTACTATTGAAAGGACACACAGATGCCTTGAAATAGTGAGCAAAACTCCACAGAGTAAAAGAAAGTGTAGCTACCATTTGAATGACATAGGTGGCTCTACTTGGCCTTCTGCCCCAATAGAGGAGACATGTCAGAACCTTGTCACTCATGTTATGACACAGAAGAGTTTGAAAGAGTCTTAACCTGCTGGGAGGGCAAGAAAAGGTGGTGAGGAATTGCATGGGCTGACATCAATTTGTTCTGATGCACGGGAGGAGGGAATAAGCAAGATATGCTTTTATCTATTTACTTTACTGTTTTATTTCCCCAGAACAAAATATATGACTCATCCTCATCACGAATATGTATTTTTTTTAAAGAATGAAAGGGGGTTTTTTGTTGGTTTTTTTTTTGTAAATATTTGGGCCAGGTTCAGCTGCTGGGTCTGGAGCAAGTTAATCGGAATAGGAGTGGTCTCTTTGTTTCCTCAGATATTCTTCCACTTGGAAGACCATTTGAGACACACATTTGAGAATAGAACCTTTTCTTAGAATCTGAAATATCTCATCCTTATCTTTCCAGTCTTCTGGCATACAGCTCTTGGAAAGAGCCCTCCTGTGAGAGTCTTACATTCAATTAATTACCACGTCAGAACTAGGGCTCAAGGAATGGCAGTGGGTTTCTACCTTTTCTTAGAGAAACTCAAAACAATGATCACAACAAGGCCTGAATAATTTAAAAAAATGCCTTATGGTGTCTGAGTAGTCATGGAGTACTACTTTCTGGATTTTTCTCAGACTGAGAAACAATCAAGCAGGAACAATCTGAATCTGCAGGATCCATAAGCACATGAAGACTATCCCTGCTGTTACCATAGCACAACAGCAGCATTAAGGGAAGCTGGCAGACCTCAAATAATTGCTAATCTTCATAGAACAATAGAAGCATCAGGACAAACAATGACATTTCTGTGCTATACTCAGACCTAAATCCAGCTAACTAACGTCAAGGTAATTTGAGGACTCCAGATGTTGTTGCAGCTGCATTACCAGTCATCTTAGTCATCCTCTTTAAAAGTGGGAAGTTCATAACAGGGCAAAAGTAATTCATTCAGTATTAAGATGCTGCTTCTTGAGCAACATCAGTAGTTTCTTCTTCAAGGGAAAACAGTACATTGGCTTTTCTAAATGGAGACACTGAAAATCTACTACCAGAACAGCTACTGTTTCTCCCTCCAGAGCTTTAACAGCTAGAAGTAAAATAACCTGCTGCCAGAGCTCAAAGCTCCCTGGTGGCTCCAGGAATAGCGAACAACATATACCAAACTGCAACATCAGGATTGCATTTATTCTTCCTTCTCACAAAGCTGAAGAGTCACAGCATTTGAACACTTGGGCGAAAATTATCCAAACTTTGTAGCAAACCTACTTAGAAAGCTCCTGACAACAAAGATGTTTGTCTCATCACAGGTAAATAGAGAAGATCAACAAAGAGAAATATCGAATTCACAACAGCTCCATTCATATGAGCATGCAGTGGTCACTCCAGCAAAGGATACACTTTTTAGTCAGTCTTAGTTTTGGCAAAGTGCTGATTTCAAATGGTCATAGACCAAAACTCAAACATCTTCCCACTTTTTAAAATTTTACAGCTAGACCCTATGTTAAATATGGAAAATATGAGATAGAAAAACAAAAGTAAACAAAGCCGAGGCATCAGAGAATTGAGGAAAGGATAAAAGTGTATGTTGGATTAATGAAAGAGACTTATTAAATAATGACAAATAAATACACTTGTGACTAAAAGAAAATAAAGATATGTAAGCAAACTGACTGGATGACTGAGTGGATGAGCAAGAACAAAAATGAATGTGAATACGAAACTAAACATTGTTGAGGAATTAGATTTTCTTATAACCAGCAGGAATGGTCAGAAAGTAAAAAGAGCAGAGAAGGTTTATGACCTTATTTCTACAAAGGGATGCACAGCATTTCTGTATGCTTCACCAGGGATATATTTTTGTATCCTTTTTGTACACAGAGAGGAAAAGCAGTGCTACAGCTATACCAACATGAAAACAATTCAGATTTTGTCTGCAGTGAGCTATGTATTCCTCAGTGACCAGTTACTAATTCAAACAAGGTCTAAGCAGAGGCAGCTGGGACTGAATTGAAAATACAGTGTGCTTCAGGTGACACATTTGTGTTAGTGATAACAGTCAATGCAAATAAGACATTTAAGTAAGCAGGTACTTGACAATAAGCTGGTCTCCCTGGAAGCAGTCCCATCACTTCACTTGCCACTTATTTAGACATGCTACCATACCGTCACAGAGACAAAATCTGAAGTAGCCCCACAGATGCAAAGGAATCTCTGGAACAGCAAGCAAAATCTGGCCAGATAAATGCAAATATTTATCTTCTTTGAACCATAATAAAATAAGCTTAGACATTTTGAGAGAAATCTACATTAAAGTTCAACCACATTTCTTGGAGATCGACATTTTATCAACCAGAATAGAGACTTTACATGAATGCACACAGTTTCTTAAACTCATCTGGACTCAAGGAGCCAATAGCAGTTGCTACTTCCAACCTTTCAGCTATTTCTATCTCTTACCAGGTTATGCCTTATTCTAAGGGGTCATCACAAATAAACTCAAACTACCTTTCCATACATAGAAATCCTTAGTGGGAGTGGAAAAGGCAGCTTCTGTCTCCTTTCCAGGAGACTCCACCTCAAGATTTTAAGACCTGGCATACACCTAGCCTAACCTGAACCAGCTCAAAGATGGCCTGGAAGTCTTTTTAAGACAGATCAAAAGCTTTGGTTTTCTTTTCCTCATAGTGAACTGAAACAGTAAGTCTATGCATTTCCTATAACACTTGTAAAGACTGAATGCTCAGATCTGAGTGCAAAACCTGCACGAGGACATGTGCTTGCAGGCAGGTATAGAAAAAAAAAGTGATCTCCAAACTGATGATGACTTTTAGTTGTGTGAAGAATTGATAAAACACTTTTCAGTGGTGACAAAAACTCTGTAAATCAGCAGTAAGATCTGGATGTTGGCTGTTCAAGAGGCAGGAAATTCAACATGTGGAGCAGGCAGGGCTGATACAGGTGTGTGTGAGCAGGGGTATGGTTGCAGGTAGAGGATGTTGTTTAAAAATGGCATTTTTATTTCACCCTGTACTGTTTTATTTGCCCAGAAAACAGGCCAGGTTAGTCCTTGTGAGCCTTTTGGCATAGGAAGTTTTTACTTCTTCTCCATGATGTACTGGGGCTTCCTGCATCCTCGCTGTGTCTGGAAATGCTCAACAGAAATCTGTTTCAACACATTCTCTGTTCTACAAGACTACTCTATAGTGCATGCAACTTAACATCTGGATCAGAGCTCTGTCTGAACTGTTAGCTGTGGCTTCTCATGGCCAATTGCAACCCATAAGTGATCTGCTTTTTGAGCCTGCAAATTGGACAACCAGGCAAACAATAGCATTTCAATTTAATCTGAAATTTATAGTCAAGGAACAGGAAATCTAGGGCTCCACAGTGCCTTTTTTTTTTTTGTATCATCCACTTTTAACAACAGAGTTCATGGTGTTTAAGCCTGTCACTATAGAAAAGGGTAAGAGGAAAAAAAAAAAGCAAGCTGATATACAAAAGAAAGGTAAAGGAACATTCATTTTATCTATTTTAAAGATTTAGGTAGAAAAAATGAAGTTAGCATTTATTGCTAGGTTTGTAAGTGCAATTTGAACCCAGCTCCCTCCATCCTAAGAAAATCAAAGGTCTAGAAATGTAGTTCATTTAATTAACAACTCTTATCTTAAAAGTATATGCAAAGGGGCTCCATTGTGCAAGCAATCATACATTTCACTCGGCCTAACTTCAGAGCAATTGAACTCAAAACCTAAATAACAATTCTCTCTGCAGAGTTTTTACATGCAATTTCTAGATTTACTGTTTCAAAGAAAAGAGTGTGCAAACAGCTTCATCTGAGCCTAAAAAGAACTACAGCAGGCTGAAAGTTTGCACCAAACTGGAAAATGTATTCTGGAAAGGTGCCTATTGATGATCATTTCAGTGGATCCAGATATTCAGATTGCTCATTTCTTTATTTATTTCCACATGCTGCTTATATCTTATTTAGGGACAGAATAAGGAGAAGAGAAATGACAAATTTCAGCAGCTCATTGAGCAGCAAACATTATAATAACAAAAGGTAATGACACCTTGTCAGCCTGAGAATATTCCCTTGTCAGCCATCAAAGGACAGCTAAAAAAAAATTCTGAGGACTTCTCCAGTTAAAAAAAAAAAAAAGCAGAAGTGAAAAAAAAAGACAAGATAATTATAACTTCTGCTTGCTTCCACTCTAATTATCCAACTTAGAATCATAGAATCAGTCAGGGTTGGAAGGGACCACAAGGATCATCTACTTCCAACCCCACTGCCATGCCCAGGGACACACTACCCTAGATCAGGCTGCCCACAGCCTCATCCAGCCTGGCTGCAAACACCTCCAGGGATGTGGCCCCAACCACCTCCCTGGGCAGCCCATTCCAGGCTCTCACCACTCTCATGGTGAAGAGCTTTCTCCTCACATCCAACCTGAATCTCCCCACCTCCAGCTTTGCTCCACAGAAGTCTTCTAAAAATCTTGATATTTCTTTTTGCCTGTAAACAAAGTTTCAGGTCCCGTTTCAAAATGTTCAATATGCAACGCACACACACTACTTCCAACACGTGTTCCAGGTGACATCCACATGGAAGCAGTGACAAACCCTTTCCCTGATTAAACACTGCAAAGCCTTTATTAGAAAACTTGCCAAAAAAAAAAAAAAAAAAAAAAAAAGAAAAATAAGAAAAGAAAATGTGCTATCTACATCAGTAGTGCGCATTAAAAATCTCAAAGGAACCGGTTCCAAGATGAATCTTGGCAAACTTTGAAGTCCATATGTGGGAAAGGCAACTTTAACACTCAGTAAATACCAAAAAAAAAAAAAAAAATCTGCAATTAACCCTGAGAGATTCTTCAAATCTCTCTCAGGCTGACAGGTTTTTTTGGTTAGCGGCTTCTGGAGACATCTGGAACTCCTGAGTCAGGCTCTGGAGGCTCCACTGGACCTTTAGGGGATTTGGGCTTGCAATTTACAGACCTGTATCTCAAACTCACTAGGGGGAACACTGCCTTAAGAGAGGCTAAGGGACCTGGGGCTGCCTATCTTGGAGAAGAGGAGATTGAGAGGGGATTTAATAAATGTTTATAAATATCTGAGGGTTGGAGATCAGAAAGGTGGGGGAAAGGCTCTGCTCACTTGCTCCCCAGGATAGGACAAGGAGCAATGGATGGAAGGTGCAGCACAGGAGGTTCCAGCTCAACACAAGGAGCAACTTCTTTACTGGAACAGGATTCCCAGGGAAGCTGTGGAGTCTCCTCTGGAGATTTTCATGGCTTAGGGCTTAGAGGAAGGCTGGGGACAAAGGCTTGTAATGACAGGATGAGGAGTAATGAGTTTAAAATGGGAGAGGGGAGATTTAAACAGGATGTTGGGAGGAAGTTCTTTCAATTAGGGTGGTGAGACACTGGCACAGGTAGCTCAGGGAGGTTGTAGCTGCTCCCTCCCTGGAGGTGTTCAAGGCCAGACTGGCTGAGGACTTGAGCAACCTGTTCTAGTGGGAGGTGTCCCTGCCTATAGCACAGGGTGGGGTTGGAACTGGATGAGCTTTGAGGTCCCTTCCAACCTAAACCATTCTATGATTCTATGATTCTATGCTTACTAGAACTCTTCAAAGTATTACAAATAAATGATCGAGATAGTGTGCCCCTGCTTCCTACGTACAATATATATGTCAGTATTTGTCAAATGTTTCTTCATAAAGCAGTTTGTGAAGATCTCTGCTAGCATTTGCTGAATGTTTTGTTCAGCTTAGAGAGGCTCCCCACTCGCTTACTTTGACTTCCTAACCTTAATTATCCATTTCTTCTTAGGGCTCATAAAATGACACCTTATAGTGTCGGCTCCCTTAAACACAGGATCACAGGATGTTAGGGGTTGGAAGGGACCCAAAGAGATCATCAAGCCCCACTCCCCTGCCACAGCAGGACCATAATTTAGCTCTGGTCACAGATGAACACATCCATACAGGACTTGAAAGTCTCCAGAGGAGACTCCACAGCCTTTCTGGAGAGCCTCTTCCAGTGTTCTGTGACCCTTCCAGTAAAGAAGTTCCCCCTTGTGTTGAGGTGGAACCTCCTCTGCTGCAGATTACATCCATTGGTCCTTGTCCCACCACAGGGAGCAAGTGAGCAGAGCCTGTCCCCCACCTTCTGACCCCTAGCCCTCAGATATTTATAAACATTGATTTAGTGCCCTCTCAGTCTTCTCCAGACTAGGCAGCCCCAGGTCCCTCAGCCTCTCCTCATCAGGCAGTGCTCCATTCCCCTAATTATCCTCACAGCCTTCTGTTGGACTCTCTCTCTCTCCCAGTGCCTCTTAAACTGGGGAGCCCAAAACTGATGTGTGATTGAAACTTTGCATACAACAGACGAGGGATTAATGAAGATAAAGTGATAACTAGGAAGTAAGCAGTTTTCTTGATCACACAAATATCCAGGAATCTTTACAAAGAAATTACCACTCCTCAGACTTAAACAAAAACATAAATGAGAAACTTTGACTATTTCCTAATAGGAAATGAAAAAAGAAACATGTGCAGGGATAGGATGAATGAGTTTTAAAAGTCATGAAATGTTTACTAAGAAGAACAGCACTTGCATTCCTATTTGCATGGGCCACTTGCCCTTTTTTTGCAACCTGATAAAACAAATGAGGCAATACAATTCAAGAGGACTTAGCAGAAGAAAAAGCAAATGGCTGTTGTAAAAGTAAAGGCCAGAGAAATAGGGACCACAAAGGCTCCAGTTCCACCTTTTTTCCCCCATTTTTCCTTTTTTTTAAAATCAGGTTTAACTGCTGTGTCGTGGTCAGACACCTTGAAAGTCAGGCATGACATTTCACTTGCGAGAAACACAGCAAGATCATGTCCAAAGGCAGTAAAGTAAAATGGACTAAGAACTTGACCTCTTAAAGAAAACAGTAAACAACCTGCACAAACACATTTTCATGAGAATCTGTCCAGTCCTCAACCTTTTTTATGTGATAAACCACGAATCTCATTCTTTCCCTCATAGACATACATACTGCCTTGTTTTCATCAACTTACCCCGACTGTCAAGGAACCTTCCAGACAGCAGTGGATAACCTGTGAATTTATCCAGTCCATATCCACTATCAGACAAATCACTGCAAAACTTCTTTTTTTTCCCCTTGCCTGTCTGACAAAACTGCAAGCCAGCCAGATACAGGTGTTCAGATATTTCCAGACAATACTATTTTTTTTTCCCTCTCTTTTTAATGTAATATTTTGTCATTTACTCTGGCAAAAACATTATGGTTGATAAAGTAAGATCAAGCAATAATTCTAATTTTTTTTTTTTTTTTAGCCTTTAAAGCAATTTTTTGGAGGAAATATGGGCGTTTAGACAGCACATTTATTTAGTTTTAATTTTTGTGCTGTCATACATCAGCACTGAAGTCCTGATTTAGAACACATGCAGCCTGCCTTTGAAGTTTTGGCTGGTTTTTAACAATGGAAAAAAAAAATATATAAAGAAATTAAACTACACAAAAAAAAATATCATAAAACAGGGCTTTTGCGATCTTGATTTATATCTTGTTTTTTTTTTTTAATGTTTGTTTGGGGAAAAAAAGAAGCTTTATTCTCAATTATCTTTCATGGGAAGCTTTGCTCTGACACACCTTTATTCATCTAAGCCTTTTCCTCTCTGCTGACCTTTCCTTCTGCCTTCCTATCCCCCCTCAAGTCCCTGAACACTGCTTTCTATTATCATTCGCTTTCAGCAGCAAAATGAAGTTTACTTCTGAAAGCTGAAAGAGCAGAAAATGCGCAGCGACAGGCTAAATGGTATTTTTTTGGTTGAAAGCAGTAAATATTGCGAGTAAGCAGGACCTCTTCACAAAATGTTTTTTTTTTTTTTTCTCCTGCTTGTGCTTGCTGGACTCCCCTTCTGGCTTGCTCATGTGCAGTGGTACACGTGGGCCTTTTGGTTGAGTTACACAACACTGGCATTTTCCAAGGAAGTGCATGAAGGCTGATAGCTGCTGTTGCTCATTTTTGTCCAATGTGTTGGAATGAATACAAGCCAAAGCCATATTTGTTTGTTCTGTGGCTAGCTCTTTCTTGGTATTCTCTCTCTCTCTCTCTCTCTCTCTCCCTTTCAGCTTCAGGACTAAATTGTTGAAGCAACAACAAAATTACCACAACAGAGCTTTACAGTGTTTCTCCTCCTTAGGGTCTTTCATTGCCTGGAAAATGTTAGTGCATGCTAGTGTCATCTAAAGATACCAACACCATGTGCTGCTAAGATCAGCTTTAATTGCAGTCCACCTTCTAAATACATTGAATCTAGCAAGTCCTGAAGGTGTCCAGATGGTTTAAACAGAACATTATAGATGCCCGTAATTCTCAGTTGCCTGCCAGAACACATATCTCTACACTACCAGAGTCTATCTATACAGTACCAGTGTCTGTGTGTAGAAGGATATGTGCAGGGCATTTAGGAGAGCTGAGGGAGTAGGAGAAGTAGGGACTGAAAAGGGACTTGGCCTTCAGAGGCACTACAGAAAGGTTAACATATAGATAGATACAGATATAGGTATATAGATATAGATACAGACATAGAGATATAGATGATAGAGATATATATAGATATAGCTATAGAGATATAGATGATAGAGATGATATATGGACATAGACATAGAGATAGAGAGATATAGAGATATAGCTATAGATATAGAGATAGAGATATTGAGATATAGATGATATAGAGATATAAATATAGATATAGATATAGATATAGATATAGATATAGATATATATAGATATAGATATAGATATAGATATAGATATAGATATATAGATATATAACAGCCCTGAGGAAAAGGACCTGGGGGTCTGGGTTGATGAAAAGCTCAACATGAGCTATTATGAGTTCTGAAGAAATTACACATGAAATGTTTAAAGTATAATAATAGCATCAAACACATTTATAACAATCAATACAGTATCAAGCTAGCAGGAATATTTTTATACCAAAAAATAATGTAAATTATATAGAAATTATTGTTACTCTACTTGTAACATGGATGGGTGTCATACTAGCAGCAATAATAATTGCAGCTTTAAAATCTGTTAACCTATGAAGACCTGTAGAACATTTTCAGATTCGTAAACTTTGAAAGTAATTATATGAAGACAAAGGATTTCTATGCCAATTTTATTCTGTTACTTCTAATAATCATTCCTCAGCCTACACTTCTTCTGACTCGGAATACTTGTCCTATCTACCTACTTTGCATCTTGCTTCCTTCGGCTAAAACACATCCATCAGCTCTTTTCAGCACTGAGCTCATCTTTATTCTACTCTCCTTTTCCCTTGGACATACTGGCACTTCTCTGCTAATAACATGATAAAAACTTGGTTAAGTGGCATGCATTTTCCAGGGTGGCATTTAGATATCCCAGAAAGAAAAGGAATTTGACCATTTGTCCAGGTGTTTTGGAAGTTAAGCTATCTGGACAAAAGAACATCTCCGGTTTGGACGTCTGACATCCAGCCTCACCATCCACACACCAGGCTGAAACACAGGAAAATGAGCTCCTTCATCATGAATTGATTTGCTGCTCTCACACCCTTTCTTTCAGATTAGCAGTTGACATATCTCTAAACACTGCCACCATAAATATTGATACCGCTTCAAAAGGGAGACATTTAAAAGAGTGGAAGGACTGCTTCTCTTAGAGAGATAAATCCAAGCAAATGAAAATCAAACCTCTAGGAACACGCTCCGAGAGTAAAATCTGCACAGATCAATCTCCCAAAGGTAGTAAGTGGTACAGGTCAGTGATCTGAAACTAACACAGAAGGTACAGTTCAGTAAAACTGATATCGTCATAAAAAAATAGACCTGGGAATACATCTGTGGCAGTGAGAAGCCTTTTCTCTGAACGTTTCGTGACTGCATTCTTATTTTTTATGCTCTTCTGAAGCAGAGTCCCCTAATTATACATCAGTTTTCTTAGAAGTTAAGGAAACATTCAGAGCAAATCAATATACTTCCCAGACGCACTGTCTTTCACTAGAGTCTTAATTAAATAAACTAAAATCAGGTACCAATCAATGTCAGTGTTATCCAATGGACTAAATTGTGTAGTTGAGTCACAATGACAAGAAGGATGGGCAGATTTTGAAGAAAAAACACAGGTTATTCAAGACATAATGTTTGACATCTGGTTTATGCTATTCTGTCAGTAGTCAGCCAAAGCCAAAAGACTACTATTGTCTTTCAGATGAAATATAGCTAGACAGTGCTGACTAATTTCTCAATTAAATACATCCTCTCAGTTCCTGCTTGAAGTATATGTTCTGCCTTGGAATATAAGATATTGTCCACTTTCTTAAAAATATTGCATTTAGGTGTAGGAAGTGTTGATGGCCAGTGTACAGTGTGATAGAGCTAGCTATATGAATACAGTGGTTATAACGTAATCCTTGTTACAAGATCATCACTTCTGTTAAAATGCATTATAAAATTTGCTTTATTTGAAACATCCTAAAATATCAGCCCTATCAGCTATTAAAAATAAATGCAGAAAATTAAATTTAACAGTGCCTTTCTCTCTTTTCCTTTCTTTTTTTACCAACAGCAAAATAAGGAAACCCTTATTTGATCTAAATGGAAGACACTTATGATCTAAAATGGGGGTTTTTTCCCTCCCCTCCCCTCCCCTCCCCTCCCCTCCTCCTCTTCCTCTCCCCCCAACCAGAGGTGGAGGTGGGGAAGGACCAGGAGGTGACAGTGAAGGCGAAGGGGGCAGGAGGCCAGGGCAAGGTTGGGGCCAAGGTCTTTGGTCCCCAGCGCCAGGCTGTGCCCTGCAGCGTGGAACCAGGGCTGGGAGCTGACACCAGCCTGGTCCACTTCATCCCGCGCCAGGAGGGCACCT
>VWZI01014519.1:197562-215580 GCA_013396835.1 Psilopogon haemacephalus
CTCTCCTCTCCTCTCCTCTCCTCTCCTCTCCCCTTTTCCAACTTTTATGTGTTCATGATAAAACTTCTACATTTGGTCAGGCTGATTCAATTTCCTATTCTTTATTGAAAGCACCACATAAAAACATATCTTCACTAAGTGCTGCTGGGAGAGCAGAATCACATAACTGCCAGATAATTCAGTAGCTTTATGTCCACGTGATGCCCCAAGTTCAAAGAGGACAAATGCATTGTTTGGAGTTTTGTTTCACTGTTTTTTTTTTTCTTTTTCTCAGCTGTTAAAACTGCACAGGTCTCCTGAAGGGTTTTTTAAAGTAATCTTTTCTATTCCCTATCAGTAACCTAAAACATTATAAAATCCAGTACCTGTTTAGATAATGTTAAAATTTGTGGTGTGGTTTGAAAATGAATCTCAATGAAGTGGGAGGACTGAAGCTCCTGGTTGGTGCAAACATTTCAGATCTTCTACCCTTTTTTTTTTAATCTACATCCCTCAAAGATCTTGGTTTAGTAATTCTGTTCATCTTTCCTGACCTCAATGTTTTTTTCCTCAAAAGGCAAGCTGGGAAATTCCCAGAGGTGTGCACTGTGTGGGGGAATGCATATACCCAAAAAAAGGGTCATACCTAAAAAATTACATGGCTCAGAGCATATGCACTGTCTTCATGTGTATTGTGCAAAGCTGTACTTGGTGCAGTTGATACCATTAGAAAAATAAAGTTTTGTTCACAAGGTCATGTAAAAATCACCATTTTTTAAAGTAATTCCTTTGATGTAGCATATTTGTTAATTAAATTACAAGTTTTGGCATGACATCTTATCCCCTGATCAATTGATTTGCCTTACTGTTTTACCCAGGGCTTGAGGAAGGTTTAAGAAGGCTGCTCACTCAAATGTTATGGCGAATGAAAAATCACTTTTTAACCTGTGTGTTCCAGCTTCTGAAGTTTCAATGCTCCTAGGTTCCACTTTAGCACTTTTACTTGTGTGATAAGATGCTTGGAAACACTGGGCATAAGCATGCAATTATTTTAAAGCTGATTACACAAAATTTCTTGAGATCCCTGGTATAATTCTTTAGTAGACTGAACAGTCATATTCAAACCTGATTTTATTGCAGGGCTGTTCCTCTAGTTTAGGAAAGCTTCCTTGCAGGTAGCAATGCTTCCTGTGCTTGGAAGGAACTGCAACTTTCAGCTGAAATAAAAGATTTCTTTGCAACAGTCATATCTGAGAATAGAGATGCTGACTATTTTAACAGAAATAAAACAGATGTAAATAATAACATTTGGTTTCAATTTGCTATTAATCAATACCCTTTATCTACGAAAACAAAAATTCTTGCTAATTTTTCCATTTTAAAAAGTGTCTAATTTAAAAAACAAATTAATAAGAGAATATTCAAAATGAAAAATATCTGTGAAAATAGAGATTTTTTTAAAAATATGTATACATAGCAATCCATTTTAAAATGGATTATTTCTTTTGACAGCATGAAAATACTACACCAAGAAATGGTAAGTTACTCTCTGCAAATCCTTCACAGTGCTTAAAGAAGGTGACTCAGAGTGACATAGACAATGTGCCTTAATGGCAATCATAAATTAACACATGAATTATGTAGCAATATACAGGAGTGGTCACCTCTCAAAATAACACAAGCACTGAATTCATATCTGATGTGAAATAATCACAGAAGGAAACTAATTTTGAAGCTGGCCTATTCAAACCCCAGACATTTTATGGAAGGATACATTCCACTATTAAATGGAACAGCTTTGTCCTGCTTTGCTTTCAGAGATTGCTAATCCTTTCTAAGTAGGTTAAAAAAAAAAAAAAAACAAAAAACCAAAAAACTCCAAAACAACAAATTTAGAAATCAGCAATCACACCAAACTGCAACTAAATGGATGCAATGCCAGATACCAAGAAGATTTTGGCCACCTTATAGCTACAGAATCATTCTGTTTTATAGAGGCGAATCTAAGGGGATCTGTGGATGACAGGAATCAAATATCCAATTTATTATGACTGTTATTATCATTAACAGAAACCAGGAAGTCAGAAAATGTTTTATTAACTAGCAATATTCTGTTGTTCTGATGACATCATTATTTTTAATTTCTTCTTCCAAAGAAGAACAACTTCCAGGATCTATTGCTTGGTCCTGTGATTCTGTGATTTTAGTATATATGAATCGTCATCAATAGTGGGGAGAAAAGAAGGAATCCAAAGTAAATTAATTACTTCTAAATGCATTTTAAATAATTTTGCTTTGCAGCAGAATCACTCCTTTCTCTTTCCCAATAAATTCTATAGAAGTATTTAAGCCACAACCTTCTCATATACTTTTGAAGGGTTTTCAGCCTGTGTTTCTGTACCATGTTAATCTTACAATGCAAGATCTGCGCCTGCAAACATTACTTATTTTAGTAAATCTTAATCAGGTTGGTGGAGTGGTCTCAATCAACAAGACTGCTCAAAGTGAGTAAAATCTTGTGGGAGTAGGGTTTACATTCTTGCATTTCCAGCAATTTTATGGCAATTAGTTGGTACAAGCAAGAACAATTTCCTTTAAAAAATCCCCACCACTACCACCTCTCAAAACAACAAACAAAGATAATTAGAGTACTAAAAAAATAATCGTGTTT
Source organism: Psilopogon haemacephalus (assembly GCA_013396835.1). NCBI lineage: Eukaryota > Metazoa > Chordata > Aves > Piciformes > Megalaimidae > Psilopogon > Psilopogon haemacephalus. The sequence continues at coordinate 200,213 of VWZI01014519.1, forward strand.
GCAGCTTGCATTTTTTTATTGCAGATCTCAGCACACTAAGTGTTTGTATTAAAGCTATAATAACCAGGAGACTGCAATGGAATCTCATTTGATAAAGAAATGGTTGCAGGGAAAAGCTTAAATTATGGAGGAATTGTCTTCTGGGAGCTCCACAACAATCTGGGTAACATTTTATTAACTCTTACAATATTTTTGATGTCTGCAGCAGCAGGTTTTGACTTCTAGAATTGCTAGCACTGATACTCTGATCAATTAATGCAAGTGCAAGTATTTTTTGTGCTACTGCCTAATAGTGACTGTTTGAAACTACTGGCATGGACTGATGTTTTGAGTTGAATCCCAGGGGTAAGCACTCCTTTCCCTTTACCCACAGGTAATTAACATACCTGCTACATATCCCATTTTAATGATTTATTTGATTTTTAAAGTTTTATGCATTTGCTTGAGTAAAAAAAAAAAAAAAATAAAAAAGGCAACACAACAGCAATTAAGACAATTGTCTGGGATCAAAGCTAAAAATACTAAGAAAAGCTCTTCAGATCAGCGGAGAACTGCTGGTGCTGATCCCAGTCAGACTTGAAGTGTACTTGATACTGGGATAGTGTGAAAAAGATGAGTTTGCAGACCAAAAAAACAGATGGCCCCTTATCACCCCATGGGGCTAAACACACAAGAGCAAACTTCAGAGACGCCTTACCTTTACCTTGTCTGTCCCTATCAGGAGAGTCTGTTATATTAAGGGTTATTGCCTCTCTAGCCCTCCCTGTGATCAGCTTTTGAAGTCCACGGCCAAGAGGCCAGTGTGAGAATATCACCCCAGATAAGAGGTGTTTGCTCTGTGAAATATTCAGGACAGGAATCCGCGGACCCCATGATAGTTCAGCAGGGAACCACAAACTCCAGCTAATATCTTCTAATCCCCTGTTGGTCTGAGAACTACCTCCCCATAAAAAGCATAACTGGCTGTTTATTTGCGCAAGCAGGAGATAGCATCTTAAAGTTACAGTCTGCCTTAAGTAGCGGGGATGTGGAGCCCAAAGAAATGAGCCATCCAAGCTCCTAATCAAAATTGTGTGTGCACTCCCTTCTTCTCTTCCTAATGAGATGTAAACATTTGGGCTGCCGCCTCTTTTGAAAGATATTAATCAAGTATATTGGTTAGAAATCACAAAGGCTAGTCCGGTCTGCAAATTACTCCCCTTCTTTTATAGCATTCTGAAGCTGTGAACAATATGTTAAAAATTTTCCCATGGCGCAACCGAGTAAATACTTGTGGCACATTTCTATTTATTACGGAGAATAGTTAAATTCTAAGACATAAATCAGGCTTTTCTACTAAAGGCTTCACAAATTCCCAAAGACAAGCTTAATTCCCAATGCAACGATGCTATAAAAGATCAGACACTTTGTTATGGAGAAATCCACATTTGGAGATGCCTTTCAACAATTTTCTCTCCGGACCCGATCCTGTGGAAGGCACAGGCAAGCTGGTGAATGCTGCCCTGTGTCAAGCTCCATTAGTTTCAAAATGGCCTTTAAAAAATTTATATTTGATCTGCTGCCTTTAAAAAGCTGATCTGACAAGTTTAATACTGCAGAAGGAAAAAATTAACAGCCAAACAACCCCCCCCAAACAAAACAAACAAACAAAAATCCCCAAACAAGCAAAAAAACTCAACCTCAACACTTCTGCCTTTTCTTTCTCTGTTAGTCTTTTGGTTTCAATATGGATTAAGAATTCATAAGCCTAAATTACAAAACTGAGAGAGGATGCCACCAATTCTACCTTTTTTTTTTTGTGTTCCTTACAACAGTTATTGTCATTAGGCAATGTCACTACTGTAGCATAGAAGAAAAAAATAACAAGAGTTAGGTGAGGAGATAAGGAGAGATGACTGAAATGGGAAAATAACTCTTAATGGTTTTGTAGATCCTCTTTTTTTTTTTTTTTTTTCCATTGTAATCCATCCTCCACCCTGTCCCCAGCAACTGCCCTAAATCAAGGAGCTGGCACCTGATGCATTCTGCAGATGGATCACTCCTCTGTATCTGGAGCTCAGTATACAGGTGTTTTTTCACTTGTATGAGTTAGTTAACTAGCCAGCAGACAGATCTGTTTGTGGGGCAGGAGCAGGAGTGGAAAATGAAATGTCTCCTGGCTGATTTACAGAAAAAAAAGCTAAGTGAAAGAGCAGGTCAAATCAGCACTTATTTATAAATATGTCTAATTGCTCTCACGTTCTCCTTAGCAGACCCTTTCTAGAAGGCAAAACAATTAACCAGACAGACCTTGAAAACATTAGGCAACAACAACAACAAAAAAAAAAAGGCAGCAAAAAAACAGTGCTAAAGTTTCTGAATCCTTCAAATGTGCTTTGAATAAGTATTCAGTTAGGCATAGAACCACAGAATTAACCAGGTTGGAAAAGACCTTTGAGATCATCAAGTCAAACCTCTTATCCAACACCATCTAATCAACTAAACCATGGCACCAAGTGCTACATCCAGTCTTTTTTTAAACAATTGCAAGGATGGAGACCTCACCACCTCCCTGGTTAGCCCATTCCAATGCCAATCACTCTTTCTGTGAATAATTTTTTCCTAACATCCAGCCTAAACCTCCCCTGGTGCAGCTTGAGCCTGTGTCCTTTTGTTCTGTCACTGGTTGCCTGGGAGAGGAGACCAAGCTCCACAGTGTGAAGGTGAAGATTTGCCTGCCTGCAGTAAATGAAGCAAATTGCTCACTGATCTCTTGCTTCACATCCATAGTCCAAGCCATTGACAAAGGTTTACTTGACAGAATGTGAAGGCAAATTCCTCCACCCAACAGTTAGAATTGTCTAGTCATACCTTTTTCTGCTATGTGCTAGAGAGGATGCTAATTTTATACAGTGGATTCTAATTACTGCTCACTTTCCACAAGAGCCAACAGGCTACTCTTCCTCACAGAATAAGGTTTCTGGAATTTTCTGCCTTTCATATTCAGAAAAGTAAATGTAGTGTAAACCTCAGCACTGTACTGGATCCTGCAGTTACTGGTAAACAATTCACTGATATATGTGATGCAAGAGCAAATTTAAGGAGTAAGAATGCAGGAGTAAATGAAACACAATCTGACCTGGAGGCTAAGCAAACCATACCTAAGCCACAGGAGATGCTACGGCAAGCATTGAGGAAAAAGAAATAAAAATGCTCTCCTTCTCCTGCAGTAAATCCTATGAAATTGCTCATATCTGAGGGTAAGTAATCAATGAACTTGTTGTCTATTTGATGCCTTTTGTATTGTACTGAGCAACCATTCCCATAGTGTCCAAGAAACCACTATGGAGAAAATCCAGATTTTGCTTTCACAAGTGAACAACTGGAAGCAAGGACCTGATGCTTTGTTTTCTTGCTGTCAGTCACTGTGTACCTTGTAGTTTCCAACAAATGAAAACAAGAGGCATATTTCCAATATGAATGAGGAGAATCCCCCATGAAAAAAATAAATGAATGATCATTGCTCCACCTCACTTCAATGTCTTTAGCTTTAGGTCAAAAGCTCAAGATCTACCATGCTGGAAAACCATCTTATCACCTCCAATGTGTTAACCAAAATCAAATCTCTTAGCTCAGAAGAATTCAGGCAAGAAGGCAGCTGTGGCTACTGAGTGTATCAAAGCATGACTCATTTTCTGAGAAGCTGAGGGAGTTACTGCAATTTTCTCAAACAAAAATGTTAGAAGTTGCAAATGAGCTTAATCAGAGTCAGTTATATTCCAGGCATTGGATCAACACCGCATCACAAATGTGACGGTACACAAGTATCCAAAATGACAAAATATAATTTACTCTTTAAGTGTCTGCAGTGGTATCTTTTCCTACTGTTAGTTGCTGAACTGGTATCAAATAGCATTTTTGGAACAAGAGAGCAAAACAACAGGAAAACTCTAGTAAATCATCATAGTCCTTAACAAACACAGTGCTTCAGGAAGGTAACTGCCCTGAAAAAAAAGTCTTCATTCTTACTTGACACTTCTCTGTTTACTTTATTCTTTTTATGGAATGGTCACCATTTAATGAGCAATTATGTACGATATTTACTTGATCAGTAAAGTGATCTCAGTGACTTTAAGGCAAGCATTATTCTTAAGAGCCTCTCCATAAAACAAAGAGAAAGTATTTCACTGCAGGATAATGTTACAGGGGAGAACTTCAGTCAGCAGAGACGAATTTAAAAACAGGGCTCTTGAAAGATCTAACAACTTGCAAATTTATAAAGATATCTAGCAGCTCTTTTTTATTCCTATCCACTGTACAGAATTCAAATGGTTTAATAACACAAAGCATTTTAGCAGAAGTTGTAAAAATTGACTATGGAACATACCAGTTCCATCTTCTGCAGTGCCACTTATCAGCAGGACAAGTTGGGAGAGTAGACTCATACATATTCTTTAGCATCTCCTTACTATTCTAAACATAAACCTCCTTTATCCTCTTTATTTCTTCCCCCATTTTTTTTTCTTTTACTCCAATATCAATACAATTTCTACTACTACAGTAAAAAAAAGTGGATTTGATTGTGCTGATATATGTTACTTTATTGAGAAAGAAAAAAAAAAAACCAACACATTTCTAGTAGCAAAAAGAAAATATCAGGGTAGTCAGGAATTGAGGCATGTTTTCCTCTTATCTGAATACAGTTTACAGTAAAATCAAAGTTCCCTTATAGTCCCTGATATGAACAAAGACATTCCAATGACATCAATAGCTGCATAAGAGGGTTTTGTGTCCCCATCAGTGATTTTGTTACTTAATGGGATTGGAAATAAGTTTGGCAAGTGAGATATCCTAGCTCTCCTATCTTCACTGACCTTAGCCGGCCTTCTTCCATCCTGTGTCATTCTAGAGGAGCTGAAGCTCAAGGTCACCTTACTGTGAGTAATCTTGGTATGCACACCAGATCCACGCATTTGAAATCAGCTGCAAAAATATATTTCTGGCCATTTTGTTGCTGGTCTGTTTACTAGTCAGAAATGGCAACTCCTCAAGTAAATCAAATTGTATGTCAATATAGCAAAACCCCCTAAAATAATGGGTTCAAGCAGATTATAATTGGAATCTAGATTTTTTTTTCCCCCTGCTTGTAGTTGTCTGGTATATCATTAGCCTAAGGCTGTAATTAGTCCAATTTGTTATCTACATCCTATGGATTTTACTTTATGACTTGGAAAAGCTCATTGGTTGACACAATCTTTTTTTCTCTTTGACTGTAGCTGAAGAAAAGACATAAATAATTCCTTATCAAGCATCTAGTGTCCCCCTAACTCTTTTTAACAGCAAGATTAGTATCTAAGGATCTATCTTCTTTCCTTTGATGCCAAGCTCTTCCAAACATGTATGTGTGAATTTTGTAGTGGGTCTTAGAAATCAGAGAATTCAACTTCTTAAGTGTACAAAAAGTGTTAAAGATTTTAAAAGATTAAATTTTTTTATTGATTTGGGCACGTTTTTTAATTATTACAATTTTTAACGTTTTAATATGATTTTTTCTCTTTGGAGTTGTTGGGCTTTTTTTCTTTTTTTCAGTAGACTGTTCATTTTCCTACATACCACATAGAGTATGCTATGTTCTAAAACGGTATAGCGGAATGTGGAGAATTTTCTTTTGGGGAAATAATAAATTCCATCGGCTCTCTACAAAAAGTTTTTATTCATCCCTCAGATGCATGATCTTTATCTGTGTCTATCTTGGCTTTTCTCTTAATTTAAACAAGACCCACCTACTGTAATCCACTTTTTTTTTTTTTTTTTTTTCTTACAGACAGATGTGCAATCTCATATTTAAAAAGTACTAAAATGTCAATCCTCAAAAAAAGTTATGGAGAGTTAATTAATTATGGAAAATTAAGATCGATTCCAATATTAAGCAGTTTTTCACTCTGTCAGAGTGAAATTCTTATTTCCATTTCTCATTCACAGAATTATAGAATTGTCAGGGCTGGAAGGCACCTCAAGGATCATCCAGTTCCAACCCCCCTGCCATGGGCAAGGACACTAGATCAAGTTGCTCAGAGCCACATCCAGCCTGCTCTTAAAGACCTTCAGGGATGGGGCTTCCACCACCTCCCTGGGCAACCCACTCCAGTATCTCACCACACTCATGCTGAAGAACTTCTTCCTAACATCCAACGTGAAGTTTGGCTTCATTCCCCCTAGCCCTATCACCACCTGACATCCTAAAAAGTCCCTCACCAGCTTTCCTGTAGACCCCCTTCAGATACTGGAAGGTCACAATAAGGTCTCTTCAGGGCCTTCTCTTCTCCAGACTGAGCAGCCCAAACTCTCTCAGTCTGTCTCCATAGGAGAGGTGCTCCAGCACTCTGATCATCTTTGATGCCCTTCACTAGACATGTTCCAGCATGTCCATATCTTTCTTGTAACAGGGGTGTTGTGTCATGAAAAGTGATTTATATATAGCAATGGTACAGTGAACATTACTGTACAGAGCATTACTGCATTATTCGGCATCCCAGGCTTACAATGAGTTTGGCCACAATATCCCATAAGAGCAAGTGACTTTGGAGCACACCTTAGAGATCTGTCTTTCAGAAAGTGCTAAACCTCTGTCGTGAACACACATTTTGGAGGACTGAAATGGACATTCAAACATTGAGACCCAACGGAGTAGTCTTTTAGAGAACTTTGGCCTTGATGAACACTGATGTAATTCAAGATTAATGCCATCAAGCTGAAAAGATTGCAGTAACAAAAGAGCAAGATGAGATTGGACCTGGGCCTCTAAAGTCTAAAATCTCCAATATATATTTAAAGAGAAATAAGTTGCTCCAACATTTGGAAAAAGGAGCCTATTGAAAACATGAAACCTCTAAAATGTTATTTGAATGCCAGAAAAGTAATACTTTAAAAAGCCAGGACAAAAATGCCAAGAGGAACATGAAGGAGTGAGCCAGAAACTCTAACATGTTCATTTCCACTGTGTTCACAAGCTGGGTGAGATCTGCAGCTCCTTGGGCACCTCTGAGTGTTAGCTGATGGATAGTCCCTGCCCTCAGTGGCACAAGTCTGCTCTCACAGAACATAAATGAGCTCATAACCCCGACTTCAAGAAAGATTCTTAAGTAGAAGAAACACCAATTCAGAAACATGCACCTTATGATGATACCTACATTTAGCTGTGACTTTGTACCCGCCCAGTGGAGGGTCATGGCCTTCCACGGCATCGAATCCTGCTGACACCAAGACAATCTCTGGATCAAATTCCTGGGCAGCTGGCATGATCACAGTCCTGTAGAGTAAACAATACAAAACTGTTAAAAAACAAAAGGACTTTTTTCTTCATTACATAAATTGCCACAAGCTGAAAAAGTCCACAGGACAATATTTTCATTAAATCAGTATTCATGGTTGCTGTCCAGAACCAAAGTCCATGCTTCAATTAGTCTTTATTCTTCTTCTTCTTCTTCTTTTTTTTTTTTATTCTGCACTTGAGGAAAAAAAAAAAAAAAAAAATGCAGGTACATGTGAAAGCCTCTAATATTACACACACATCTGTGCCTGTTTTATCCTGCTGCCTATAAAAAGCTGCCTCTTCCAGGGAAGTGACTAATGGTTTACAGAGAGTACTCAAAGCCTGGACTGCTCCAGTTAGTGCGAACTTGGTGTAAATTTGAACTATAAATTTCTTTTGGGAAAATGTTTGCTTTCCAAACTTTTTTTTTTCCTTTTCTTTCTTTTTTCTTTCTTTTTCTTTCTTTTTTTTTTTTTTTTTTTTTTTTTTTTTCTTTTTTTTCATTTTTAAATTTTTTTTTCCCTTCTTAACATTTTCAAATGTTTGTCGAGGTGGGGGGTGACTCTAGCAAAGGGAAAACATGAAATTCCCTTAATCAAATCCAGACTATGTTGTTAAGCCTTTCCAAGGTCAGGCATAACAGGAATGTGACAACCACAAACTAGTGACAGCAACCCCTGCTGGTGTCAGGAAGATAATTCAGCCCTTCACAGTCACACAGATTACACTTTTTAACCCCTTCCTTGACAAAATTTCATAGGGATGTTTTGTTGCTTTGTTTTCAGCCTCCTCCAAACCCAAAGCATAAAGGATGTGTTGAAGGAGAAGATAAAACCCTGCATTCTGCAGATGCATTCTTCCAGGCTGACTTTCTGAAGGGGAGGTGTCAGGATGGCTTTTACACCAGTATGACAAATGCTGAGCCTGTGCTGTCTGCACTAATTCAAGGGGACAGCATTAACATTAAAAGGCAAATGCACAAATGAATGTTTTACTCCAAATATATTAAGTAAATCCCAGTTGGTTTGCACTGCTCAGAAGTTAAGATCAATTTTGTGCATGTGTAATACTATCTGTCTTGGTTCAACCTTTATTTACTTATTATTCATTCATCTTAGGCCAAAGAGATCTTGGTTGTGTGGAAAATTAAGGTTTTCCACATCAGAAAGCCTGATATTGATAATATTTTAACAACTCTTCCATTTAGTTTTTGAGTTGTGTTCTGTAAATCTTATTTTGTTCTGCTTTCCTCAAAGGTAATTTTAACACTAGGAAAGTGGTCCTTTTACTTGTTAGCAAAAAGGAGAAGTTAGACTAAGTAAAAGGTCTTTGTCAGGGCATACAGCATTTCAGTGAACACTGTTTTACATTAGAAAAAAAACCAAAACAGATACAATTTCATTTTTATGCTGATTTCACTGAAATTGCACCAGGAAAAGTGATGTAATTTTTTAACATGTCATTAGTAGGCCTCTGATGAAGTATGGATTCCAGTACTGAGCATTGCCTTTGAGAAGGACCTGGAGTGACTTGAGAGACCAAAACAAAAGCAAAAATGCTGTAAAATGTGAGTAAAATGATAGAATAATAATTATTTGATTAATACAACATGAGAGTAAACATGGTAACTATCCATGAATATGCAAGTGATAAGTGATTGACACAAGAGGAAAGAAATAACCTGTTCTTCATTTACTTCTGCTGTGGATAGGACATGAAATAGGTGCAGTAGCAAAGATGTAATTCAGACACAGGAAAGAAGCTTTTTAATAGTAAGGATAGGTAATAACTGAAATAAAAAGCTTAAGAAAATTGAAGAGTTTCCAGCTTTTTTATAATATGCAAAATGAATATTATCAGTCTGGCTATAGGTTAAAGTTGACATGGCCCTGAGGCAGGAGGTCAGATTACTTCTCTTCCAGCTCCTCATCCATTCCTCATAACACACACATGAACAATTACATTAGATACTACAGGCTAATTTCCACAAAGGTAGGGAACATGTCAGGAGTAAAGATCCCCTACACAACCACATTTTCTCTTTCTTAAGTACCTATCTTCTGACACTCTAATTAAACATCCATTGTCTGAAGTAGCACACACTTTCCAAACTTGCCCACGTCTGCAACACACGTGGCACGGCTCTTGATTAGTGATGAGCACTGTGGCTTGATGCAGTCTTGATCTGTCCCCATAGCACCATAAATCTCACACACTGAAAGAAGGAGGAATCCTATGGAGAACTCTCCCTGTTTGCAGCCACTTGAGCTTTTGCCCTCTTCCTCTCCATTCAAATTCAAGTCAGGCTCTGGCTTTTATTTCTTCATGTCAAATAAAGTGGCAGCGCCCTGGAGTACAGCACTGTGGTGGTTTGGCTGTTCCCCCCCACCACACACACTGTGAAATAACCCAGGCTAGGACTCAGTCGGCTGGAAGTTAAGGAATGAAGCTTTATATTTACAGCTATACACAATACACAAGCAGATATTTACAATGTATAACAGATATTTACACATATATGCAGTAAAAAGGTAATACAGAAACACCACAGCCTTCCCAGAGATCAAAATCCCTAAGAGGGGTTTCTAACAACCCCTACTACCTTTCCCCCCTTCCCCAATCTTATCTCACCATCTGTTAATGCAGCAGATAGATGAAGGTAGATTGGCCAGGGAGTTAGCAGTAGGAAAAGAAGTTAGTGGAATTATTCAGAATCAGCTACAAAAGGCAGGTAGAAAGGAGCGATGCAAGAGCCAGCCACAGCCCAGAGAGGTCTGAAATGATCTGACTTATCTATATTTGGGTTACAACTCCTAAAACAATTTTTTTTTTCTTTCTCAGTAAAGCTGTGCGTGGAGTAGCATTGTCACTGTTTTCCTCTCAGCCTATAGTCTAATTTCTAATTCAAATCCTCCAATGAGTTCAAACCAGTACAAGCGCAGACAAGGTTCAGGAGCTGGAGGATGGAGCATGTTCACTCCAGGCAGAAGCTCTGGAAACTCAAGTTGCTGAGCACTAACAAACCTAACCAGACTAACACAGAATGGGATTTTTGGGAGACTCATAATTTGAAACTTTGGGAAAATCTACCACATTTCAAGACCTTGCTCAAAAGCATAAAGATGTCAGCACGTGTTTTTATAACTTGGAGAAAACAATGCACTTGACCCATAATCTCATTCTCAGAAGCAGCAAAAATTGTTTAGCCACAATTTCTTCAAAAATTTTTCCCAATAAATATGTCTGACACAAAAACTGCCAGCCACACTGGCTAACATTAATAAAGTTATTAAATACTGAAAGCAAGAGATTTCAACACAAACCACCAGGAATAGCCATTAACACCATCTTTAATAGTAGTGACTGAGAAATAGCAGCATATTCATAAATCTCAACAGAAATGATATATAGGGATCTCAGCTAAAGGCAGGAGAAGGCTGTAAGGATAATAACAGGAGGCAGCATTTAGCATTCACGGTTCTGTTACTCCTTTCAGTGTCACCTGAATTCACATAACTAAACTAAGACCCAAGAGGGTTTTCCTGAAAGAATTATTTCTTTTTAAAATGTACACAGTGTCTGTTGAATTCCAACAGAAGAACAGCATCCTACTTTCGCTGTAATGCTCACAATTTATGACAGAAACTTTGAGCTCAAAAATTCATGACAGAAGCTCACAGGTTTATGACAGAACCTTTTTGAACTCACAGATTATGGCAGAACTTTGCTGCTGCTGCTACTCTGCATACTGCGTACCAGAAGACTTAACCTATGTGCTCACAAGATCTGTGCTGTTCGTTTCTCTTTCATGCTCATAATTTTGAGGGGCTTGGAACGTCAGAGCTCATCCATCTCACACCTGACTTAACACTGAATGGGAACTCTAAGGACTATTCTTTGAAAAGACATTATGGAAAATGTGGTCTGTTTACTAGGATAGCAAGTATGACTCTTCCCTAAAACATCTCAGGATGTCAGTAGTCCTTGATACAGCAGCCAAGACTACTGCTTGGTCTTTCAGAAAGGTGATACCCACAAGTCTCTCAGTTACAGAGAGGACCACATAGACATCTAGCTCCTGAATTTCTACTCCAGTCTCCCTCCACATTAGTCAAGAAGCATGAAAGATTGTTCCCTTTTTGAATGAATGCCATGAGATCTTCGCTCAGGGAAGAGCAGCTTAATGTTTGGGAATCACAGGATTTTGTTTTGGGTATTGTGTAGGTAGGACCTCTCTAATGTTTATCTTGCCTTTGAGGCCCACACATGTAAATTCCTTCACAAAAGTGAAATATAATTTACTCTCTTAAAAAGTGCTACAAGAAATCAATTTTAGAATATGGAATAAATTTCATCAGGATATAAACAAGTCTTTTGGCATTAGCCACCTCTCAGACTTTGGTGCCTTCGTTGTTCCTAAATAACTGTAGAAAAAGGTTTTGAAGTTGGAAGCTGTAGAGAAAGCCTATACAAAAGACTAGATTCCATCCCTTTTTTTTCCCCCCAAAAAAACTTTGAAGCTCACTGCTGTCCTGCAAACAGCCTTCTTCAACTTCAGGAGAGTGAGGACAGCTAGACAAGCAGGGACAGCTCATGACCCTTCTTTATCTCTTGGGAGAATTATCAGACCCTCTATCTTGCTTCATTCCCACCTCATCTGCGCTCTGGGAGGCACAGTAAGGTGCGAGAAATCATACACCCACTGCCTCCTCAGGAACTCCATAACCATAGCACTTCCTTTTTCAATTGCACAAGAACAGAATCCTCTGAACCAGATTACAACAGAAATATGATTCTTTTAAAAAAGCATACAACTAACATTGGTCATATGCTACCAGATATTCATGTTAACCTTCCCAAATTCCTGAGACCAATCCTATTCTCCCAAGTACGGCTGCAGCTGGCAGGATTTGTTATGGTGCAAAGGGTCAAAACTGCTCACCAGAAATCTCTTGCAAGGATGCAGAGGCAGCCTGCACTCAGATCTAGGTAGGAACAGTTACCATCCTACTCCCAGCTGGAGAAAGAAATATGACTTGGCTTCAGTCCATAGGTTACCAGACAGGTATAGACTGGAGACTGGCAGGCCTGCTGCTTCCTGCTTGAGGCCAGCTGGGCTGCAGGGGTTATCAGCAAATAGAACTTAATGCTTGGATCCTTCTCGACAAAATGAGCATTTTTCATCACAAGAGAAGTTAATTTTATTCTTCTGCTATGACTCACCCTCTCCTCTACTCCCTTCTCCAAAGCAAATAAAACACATAAAAGAGATATTTATTTTCCCTGATCCTGAATTATATAGAAGCGTAAATATTTGGCATACTGTATCCACCTAATGATGACAGCAGAGTTACAGGGGCATCTTGCCTGGCTGACTTTTTCTTTCTTTTCTCTCACATTTACATTAATAAACATGTCAAAGTCTGAAAACTTGAGCAGCCGGATCACAGGAATTATGTATCCAGGCTAAACTGTGCAGTGACAATAAAACCGTGTCCTTCATCCCAAGTTAGCGCAGATTCGCTCTTAGGCTTGGTGGTACTGGGAACAGAGCATGTGTCTGGGAAGTTGAAAAGATTCCTTTTTGTCCCACTAAAGAGATTTCCCCAAAGAATTAATATGTTCCATTTGGGTATGCTGCTGTTTGCAGAGAAGCCAAGGGATGGCTTCCAGTTGGGTGTAGTCCTAGAGAAAACATCAGGCATGTGATCCTCCCCTCCCCACCAATCTGAACATCATTTGCAAGACATTAAAGAGATTCTACCAAGGGACTCCGTTCCTTTTATTCTTCCTTTCTATTTTTGTACGTTTAAAGCGCATAGTTAGGATGCTCCCAAACGTTTGTTCTCCCAGAAGAGATTGCAGAGAAGTACCCAACCCAGAAATTACTTTGCATGTACCATCACACAGAGCTGGAAATCTCCAAAGAAAATTAAGCTGATGTTAATAGCTACAATTCTTTTGCTGCGTCGGTAATTTTAAAAGGAAACGAGCAGGAATGCCAGCCCAGGACAGTAATTTATGTAACTGAGAAAAATAGTCCACACGGTTCTAAAACTGCAGATTGAGATGGCTTAGTAACATAAATTGTTTCTTCTTCCCCCAAAATCCTCCAGCGTTTTCCTCCAGCAATCTCAAAGTACTTTCAGAACATTAATAAATGGAAAGGCTCGTATCTTCAGCTGGTATAAATCAGTATAGCTATTTCTGATTGCATAGCCAGAATTTCTTGTACCCACTTCACAGATGAATCAGCTAGAACTAAAAGCTGGTACAAGACTGAAGAAATTACTTATTTGTCCCTGGAAACACTTTGAAAGAAAACACCAAATATTCTAAGTCCACTGCTCCAAGTAGTAGAAAGCACTGTAAAAGTATATTGGTATTTTTTCAGCTACACTGGGCCTGCATTTTGCAAGAAACACATACAAGGCACCAGTGGTGTTAGAGTAGGGGGATTGCCACCCACTGGAAGAATCTAAGTCTGCCTGCAGCTTCTCAGTTTCCCATCCTGCAAAGCAGATATTGTTCCTATGTTGCCCTACGTTAAATTTGCACGAGTTTAAGTATGCACCCTGATAGGAACAGATCAGAAAGTACTGGAAAGGTTGCCCCAATAGATATGTGGAATCTATTACTGTGTTATAGATTATGTTATCTATATTATGTTATCTATTATTTTTATGTGTTGTTTGCATACATGTAACACCATAACAACTGATGTCTGTCCTCACAGAAAGCTACACAGCAATTTCTGTACAACTATTTGATTTATTTTTTTTTCTCCACATTAACTGAGCTTATGCTAATGACTTCCACTAAAATTTCAGGTTACCTTTGTAACATTTCTTTATGCCAGTTCTAGCATCAGCACAAGTTCACCAAGGCCAAACCTAAGAATTTTCCCCCAAATTCCTTGCCATCATCTGACCATCAGCATTGTTCTGGACTTATCCTCCAAGGTATGACTAAAGTCTGCAGATTTTATCTGTAATAGTTTCCTAATTGCATAATGTTTTTTACATATGAGATTTAACTTTATAGCTTTTAGATCTTTCTTTTTATCCTTACAGGCTTCCTTTTTATACCTTTTATTAATAATTCTATTTTTTTCCCTCTGTCTTTTCATATGCACAGTCAATACTATTTTTGCTTCTTTTACTTTCTGGAGATGCAAACCATATTTTTATTTTATTCTTTAAGGGGCAAACGGTACTACAGCAATACAAAATCCTCACTACAGTAAAGCATGGTTATTTCCCTGGGATTTACACATGGTATTAAATCTAAGCACATGCCAAAGAGTTTAAAGGACCAAGCTCTTCCATGGATGCACCCAAGTTAGTAATGTCAAATGTTATAATTCTAGGTACTGCTGACTGAAAAGATTTGGAAGTACCAACAGGTTTGTGTGGTTTGCTTAATTTTTTCTCTTTATTTTTTTCTTTCTTTTTTTCTTTTTTTTTTTTTTTTTCTTTTTGGCTTTTGAAGACATTTTCAGAGCCTAAGGCTATTATTTGTGGGTTCCTTTTTAAATTAATAATTATTTTGGCATCCTGCATGCAAGTTCCCTGAATTCTATTACAGCTGCAATTGCAACATCTTAGGCCCTCAAAAAGCGTAAGAAATATTGACTACAGTATCTGCTGATCCTTTCATTTTAATTATTATTTAGAAGGGTGGTTTCAGTGTAATTATAAGGACTCCTCTATAGTTTTTTTTCTACAGTATGCCTCAGTTAGAGTTTCTGAACTACGAAAAAAAGAACCAAAATAAGAAAAAGTTACCAAACAGGAAAAATATGACTAAAGTATTACGTTCTGGTTTTCAGATTCACTTAAACATTTATAGCATAGTCAAATAAAATTATCTAGCTTCTAGGAGCAGCAGCAAATGACTGAGGGAGCTGGGGTTGTTTAGACTGGAGATGAGGAGGCTCAGGGGTTACCTCATTGCTGTCTACAACTACCTAAAGGGAGGTTGGAGCCAGGTGGGGTTGGGCTCTTCTCCCAGACAACCAGCAACAGAACAAGGGGACACAGTCTCAAGTTGTGCCAGGGGAGGTATAGGCTGGAAG
>VWZI01014519.1:215748-246022 GCA_013396835.1 Psilopogon haemacephalus
CTATTCTATTCTATTCTATTCTATTCTATTCTATTCTATTCTACTCACGTCCATTCCAGAACAAGTAAATTTCTAAGTTCAGTGATACTAAGCAAAGGGATTATCTACAATGATGGTAAATAGGCTTGCTCAAAGGCTATGGATCAAAGTGTCTGTCAAATGGTGACAGACTGAAAGAAGAAGCTGGAAGGTTAAAAGGCTTCTAGTTATCCAGTATGCAAATATAAAGCCTTCTATGGAAATAGAGGCCATGACAGCACATGGAATAGCAGGGTATCTCCTTACAGAACATTTTCACCCTGAGAAGTGACTGAGTGAAAAAAAAAAATCTACATTTTCAATTAAATGGTCCTCTGCCTTTTTAAGCCTTATTTGTGGCAATACTGGCATGATGAAAGAAAAATTTACTGTCTTTTTATCTTCTATTTATTTCTCACATCTCCAATGAAGCTGGTTGGTACCATGCCATCTTGCACAACATAAATAAAACGTATTCACTAAATTCCAGCTGGTAGCTAAAGGAATGATGTGGCTTCCAAAAGCTGTGCAGCTGAAGATGATATATGAGAAGGAGGAAATAAGGGTTTAATTGGCAAAGATGGGACTTAAAATAAAACCCAGCATGACCTAAAATAGTACCACCAACACTGAGAAAGCAGAATGCAAACATTTTATGCCAATTATTTTTCTATCAAAGCCATTCTGACATGTATGGGAAATGGTATTGATGAATGCATATATGGTACCAAATTTTACCCTCAAGTCTTATTTAAGATAGCATCTAGAATTTATTGTATGTCATTAAAAAAAACCTGTTTGGTGCCCATTTCTTTTTATTAAGCTATTTTAGAGAATAAAATTGTAATGGGTAAGTAAAACTTTAAAAGCTTTTCTGCCACAAATATAATAATAACTACATTTGAGGTATTTTAAGTTTCCTGATTTAAAATTTGCATGGCTACTTAGAAAACTTATTACATTTCTGTCATGCCTGAGTACTCTACAGTGTTTCCCATAACAAAACAACTGCTGGTTTTGCCTTTCCAGTAAGCAATGTCTTTCAACAGTATTTTATCATCAATTTAGTGGGTTTGGCTTAAAATGTTAACATAATAATAATACTGCTAAAACAGTTCACTGCTTCCAGTGAATGTCATTACATTGGTAGTAAGATTGTCCCTAAGACAGAAAAAAAAAAAAAAGAAGAAGCAAGTGTTATACTATCATATAGGTTAAATAGATGTAAATGCTTGCCAAGATGTGTTGCACACATAAGAGTTCACAAGATGATAGCATTCCTCTTTGAGGAATCTCATATGTCTATGAAAAAGCATATTAATTTGAACATGTTCTACCTTGCAGTATACTTTTGGAGTACACAACACCTCCAAAATTACTTTGCAATCTAAGAATACTATAAGAGCAAGGAGAGTGTAGGACCTATTTAACTTATGCTCTGTAGGAATGATAGAGTTGGAGAAAGGAAAGAAATGCTGGTGCTCTGGAGTATGAAGGTTGTCTCTAGGACCAAAATCTGCACTGGAGTATGAAGTTTGTCTCTAGGTCTAAAATCTACCTTTCTCCATTACAAAAAAACAAGGTGTTCTGAATAAGCTAAAAAGAGAAGAGTGGTCTGAAGTATGAAGTTTGTCTCTAGGACTAAAATCTACCCTTCTCCATTACAAAAAAAACAGGGTGTTCTGAATAAGCTAAAAAGAGAACAGTGCTCTGGAATATGAAATCTGTCTGTAGTACCAAAACCCTACCTATCTTCCTTACAAACAAACATGGTGTTCTGAATAAGCTCAAAAGGGAAGAGTGCTCTGGATGATGTTTTTCTCAAAGACTAAAATCTACCAATCTTCTTTACAAAAAAACACAGTGTTCTGAATAAGCTAAAAAGAGAAAAGTGCTCTGGAGTACAAAGTTTGTCTGTAGGACCAAAATCTACCCTTATCCATTACAAAAAAACATGGTGTTCTGAATAAGCTTTAAAAAAAGAGTGCTCTGGAGTATGAAGTTTGTCTCTAGGACTAAAATCTACCCTTCTCCTTTACAAAAAAAACAGGGTGTTCTGAATAAGCTAAAAAGAGAACAGTGCTCNACTGGAATGAGGAAAATACACTACCTAAAAGTTAGTGCTATTTGTTGGACAACAGATTGGTTTGCAATGCTAACAATACACTCATGTCACTACCAAAATTATTACTAGATTTTAAAGTTCAGAATTTAGAGTTTCCATTTCTTAGACAAGTGAAACGTGGGGAAGAAAGAAGGGTAAATCTTATTAAATAATGCTTGGGGAGATGAATTGGAAGGGCTGCATTTTTCTTAGGGGTTAATAGGTTTCAGTTGATAGAAGATACAGAAATCCCTTGGGGAAAAAAACAAACAACTTTTACTACAGAACCTGCTAAATTTCTGAAAAGTTTGTTTTGTCCAGAAGATTGATTGTTGGGCTTTTTTTTCTTTTCAATAAAAAATATTTTCTAGAAATCAAATTTTTCATCACCATCACAACCATTTGCAGAAGCATAATTTTTCACATGCATTGTATTCAAGTGTGTGAAAGCAAAGCACACAAAGTTGTCTTCTTGCTGAGTTTTCAACATATTTTCTTTTGCACATGCTATAAATCCTTCTTGTGGAAGGACTTCTATTTCCTTCCACATACTTGTAAATACTTTGAAAGGTATTTTCTGTGTGTGTGGTTTTCTGGCTTATCATTAAACAGAAATTGCACAGGTTTCTGGACAGTTGCCATTATTTTATTATATATTTTGGTGTCACTATCACTTTGAAGTAATGCTGCCCGGAAAGTTACTCATAGGGCTAATTTTGTTTTTCAGTTCTTATGAGGTATTCTTTCAGAGGGAAGATACAAAAATATGTCACTTCCTCTTGAATATTTTTTTTTTTTTCTGAGGAATGACATACTTGGGAGAAAAGCAACATGGAGATTTTCTTACACTCAAACCAGTTGAAGCAACATGAAACCTCTCTGATCTCAAGCAAGATGCTACAAGCAGCAAAAGTTTCCAGCACTTCGTATTAGTAAATTCAGGCCTATTCATTTGCCTCATAATTGGCAGAACCTTGTCATTGGAATTGGGGACACTTTAAAAACTTTTCTTCCATCTGAACATAAGGAAAAAAAAATACTTACTTTGAGAGTGATGGAGCACTGGAACAGGCTGCCTAGAGAGGTTACAGATCTATTCAAAACCTGCCTACATGCAATCCTGGGCAACCTGATCTAGACGAACCTGCTTTAGCAGCAGGGTTGGACTAAATCTCCAGAGGTTCCTTCCAAACTCTACCATTCTGTAATTGTGTGATTTATACTGTCTCACTACTCTAGCATGGAGATCAGCTGGGCTTTGTTCTGAAAGACAAATCTACAGCATCCCTACCCAGCAATGTTTTAGATAGCAGAGAAACATCAAGCATTCTTGCTTTACTTAGAATGGGTGGTGCTTAATGGAACCCATACTGATGAAGTTTTAGTGAGGGTTCAGAGGAAATATTTTCAGACAATGTAAGGTAACCCAGAAAAGCACATTTCAATCCCTGCCTTTCCCACACCCACCCCAAAATTCTCAGAGAGAAAGACAGAATATACTTGTGGCAGCAAGGGGAACTTTTCACATTAAAGAGCCAGTCCCTGGGTGCCACATAATGTAATAAAATGCAACTCTTTCTGGTACAGTTTCAAATCAAATCTACTCTTTGATTAGAAATGTGATCTGGTCTTGGCTCTGGATACTTTAGAGGACTTACTGTTTCTTCTATACTATCCCATTCCCCTCTCTTTTACACTCACTTTGCTCAACAAAATAGAGGAGATATGATAGACTCCAAAGACAGTTTGGAGGTGGTGCTTGGGGGTATAGTTTAGGGGTGAACCTTGTAGAGTAGGGTTATTGGTTGGTCTTGGTGATGCTGAGGGTCTTTTCTGACCTGAGTGTTTCTATGTGATTCTGTGTGTGAAAAGGGATGCCAGTATTTACTAATTAACTGAACTGAATGTGACTAGAACTCAATTCACAAAAAAAAAAAAAATTCAGAGAGCAGTATCAGGTAGGGTAATGTCTTAAGATATGAAACATCTGTTACTTAAAAAGATGAGTCAGAGAAAGGATTGGAGGTAACTAAGGCTTAGAGAAATACAAATCTAACACTGACATGTTGAGGACAATGGGAACTTTGTTTCTCATACCAGTAGTATGAAAAAAATAGGAATATACACCTGAAAATCAAAGTGAAGCATTTTCATATTGGAAAGAACTAATTGCACAAACAGGAAGTTTAATAAAACACAAAAGTAGTGAAGAAATCTGCATTAACACTGCATCTGAAACAAGCCCCCGGATGTTCAGGAGAAATTTAAATAAAAATGAAAAAGGCTATACATTCCCATTCTTAGGCATAATGAGGGAAAGAAAAAGTTTTTCTTAAGCACAAGGAAAGGAGAAGATAAAAAAGAGAAAACAAAGAGCTGTGACAAATAAGGACTGACAACACCACCACAGACTTCAGGAATGGCATGACTCCTGCAAAAATGTTTCTAATCTGAATTTTTTTTCAACAAGGAAGGAAAAGTGAACAGCAAAGAACTTGAAATCTCAGCCCGTGAAACAAAATATGAAAATGCAGATATACTACAATGTGATTTAAGGTTTTACTTAACTATTATTGACTTCATGTAGCCAACATTTCTCCTAGTAGATTTTATCTGCCATTTGTAAAAGAAAAATAGAAAGTTTTGTGGTCCTAGATCAACCATAACTCGTTCAGTGGTGTATGTGTAAGAAGCTTTTGTTTGTGCCAAGCATTTTACAACAGAAAGGCAATTCCACTCATCCCAAGAGAATCACACTGATGCAATGCGAATTTATTTGCCAGTACAATCATTTACACTAACTCTTCATGTTGCCAGGACCCCGATGAAGGTCAGAGGAAAAATCAAGGTGAAGTTTAGGATTTACTGAAGATCATATGGAATTATAGATTGTTATTTCTGAATTTGCCTTTCCTCCCATGAATTTATGTCTCTTCTGTTACACAACTGAACTGCTCACACCTCTTTTAATCATTTTTGGATCCTATCTGGAGTGATAAATTAGATAGTTCCTCAACAGCATGAAACACAAAAGACTTTGCCTACCATATGTTACAGTACTAAAAGACAAAGCTGTTTCCCATTATTGGCTGGTTCATCCTCATATAAGAAGTTGCCCTGGAAACTGAGATTGATTAGAACGTCAAGAAAATGTAAGGATTAGCAGAATCACATAGTTTGTCTGTCTCAATTTACAAAGTTGAAACTAGCAACAAAACCATTCCTGAGCACAATTTCCACTTCTAGCTTTACTTTTGTTGCACTTATCTCTCAGCCAAAATAATATAGAACTTAGATTGAGTACACCAGCAAAATAACTGTTGTAAATGTAAGTAAAATGTACATTCAGGTTGACTTTGCTTAAAATGAAAACAAAGAAAGTAAAAAAAAAAAAAAAGAAAAAAAAAAAAAGGACCTTTTACTGATAAAACATTTATTTTCCAAGTATTTCCTAGACCCCTTCAGGAGTTAATTTCTCTCCTATGGATTTGACTTTAATCAGTGTTATTGTGCTTGTTGCAAAGAAGTTAACATTCATTTATAAAGCCATTTTACATCTTTAAATTCCTTATTTAAAATTGCCAACAGAGCTTGCAAACTGTGCAAAGGGGTAGTCCAAAAGTAGGGCATCTCATGTTGCTGTCTTTGGCTAACACTCCTCAAAACTCTGTAACGACCTCTTTGGTGTGAGTTCTTCAATTCCAGTTGCCAACCTACTTATAAACCCAAGGAATTTTACACCAGCTGAGAGGTTTGGCACACTCTTCCCATCTACTCTTGGTCAAAACTACTCCTCCAACATAAAATTGCCAAACCTGTCACAGGGAGTTGTGCAATTGCACTGATTAGGAGGAAGTTTTTATCATTGCTAATACATGGGAGGTCATCCAATAGATTTTTTGAGTTGTGGCCCCCTGAAGAAATGCTAGAAGACTCTTGGCACTTAAGCAAAAAGAATTTGTCAGCCCTTCAGCATGAGCAGCTAAGGAAAAAATTACTTTCCTAAATCTGCAATCTCTGTATTGTTTTTCTTTAGGACAGTTCAGTCTTTGGAAGAAAAACCAGAACTCTACGTTAGTAATAATGTTAAGGATAGCTACAGATCATCTAAACTGATTTTGATTTTGCAGTCCTATTTTCAACACTTCCTGACCTTTGTGAATTCATAACATTAATCAAGTAATAGATACAATTTGGGGATTTTTAAAAATTCTCATTTCTTGGGCCATCCATGTATTTTTCTTTTTCTTATTCAGTTCTGCACACTTGACATAGACATTGCTGATCAAGCGCTCTGCAACAAATTTGCTTATCAAGTGCCAAAGAAGTTATTTGTATTTGTTATTTCTATTATATACCTTAGACAGCTTTAAAAAGGTATTGCAGTAGCACAAAGATAATGTTAAATTTCATGGCATAGCCGTTAAATAGCTAACAAATTCTTTATTTTACACCTTGAATTCTAGCAAAAATTTGAGTTTTTAGTGGTAAATCTTAAAATTCAATTCCAATCTTAAGCAGTAGTTGATGCCCTGGCACCAGGAATCCCAGCAACGTGGCAGTCCAAGTGGAAAACCAGTCAGGAAGGAAATAGTCATCTTTGAAGAGACTTGACTGTGGCACAAGAACTTCGTAGGGTCTTGTCTGATACGACACAAAGCAAGACAGCTTTCTCACTAACTCACTGCACTGCTTTCTTCACTAAAAAAGCAATGATAGAGGAGTATAAAGGGCAAACAGTACTTTAAAAGAAGCTGATCCTGCCAAGGCTGATATTTTTATCTTCCCTCTGGCTCTACTCTATTCTCTTTAAATTCCATTGAATCACCAAAGGAGAACTCTGGCCCAATCATGGAAAAACCCCCCCACACACAAAAACAAACAAACAAACAAAAACATAAAACAAACCCCAATTTAAAAATCAGTGGCTAAACCAATAATTGAGTACTCTAACTTGTAATGTAAGAAATCAATTTAGTAGGACTGCTAGCTATTAGTGAATACAGCTCAAGAAGGGCTTAAAGAAGTTGTTGCAGTTCTAGAATAAGTATTTCTATAATTTATGCAGATACTACACAGATAAAGAGCAGTTAAGATTGGAAAAAGCTTATTGTTGTTTCAACAGCTACAGGGTAGACATGCATCTTCCAATTTGGCTCTATTTCTCACTGCAAGTGAAGCCAAACCCTAATAAACAGTTCATTCAGACATGTGCTCTCCTCTAACAGTTCTTGTATTCTCCTTCCATAAGTTTAAAAAAAATCAGGTGGAAGTTTTAAGTCACAATCTGATAGAAATGTAAATAATAATTCCATGATCTACTATTCTGGGAATAAACATTATTATTATCATTATTATTATTATTTCAAGGTTATGTGAGAAAAAAAAGGTGTTCCAGGACATATACATATATATATAAAAACATGTTTTTAGTTTATCTTCTTATCCATGTATTCTATTTTAGGATCTGTACAGCTTTAAAAGGAAGTGCATATTAGGAAAGAATAGACCTCAAGGGGTTTGAAGTTTGGTTCTCATAAGCATGTAAATGGTTTGATGTTTATTTCAACCTTATCTATGCAAGGTCAGCAATACTATCAGAATATCCTGTTATAGAATCTCTGCTTCCAATTCTAAGATGAAAAAGATTCACAAAGTTTTGCCATAACCTTTTAAAAATCCTGTTAAAGATTTGTTTTATTCTGAAGTTGGACTGAGGAGGTATCAGCTGCTTTTTTTATTTTTTATTTTATCCAGACTAGTTCCACCATGTCTTGTGTAAATCATTATAGTCTTGTCTCTCTCACTTCATTGGCTTTTTGGCTTCCATCTGTTTTCTCTCATCTTTTTCTCTACTCTCTCATCTACATTCTCTTTCTACTCTGTTTTCTCTCATCTGCTTGCTCGTTATTGTTAGCCCAGCCTTCTCTTCCCCCCTTCTACTTCCCAATTATCTCACAGAAGTGCAGAATGCATGAGACTTGAGAGGTCCTTCCTGAGAGACGCTGACCATTTTAACTTCTTTCTTTTTCATTTGCAGACTTAAACTTCAGAGGCTTTATTTATTTTGACACAGTCCTGGATGTCTTCACTAACCTAAGCACATCACTTTTCTGAATATTGTCTAAAGTATATTTTGCTCTTGTTCCTGGAAGCATTGATTTCTACAGGCCCCATTTAACTTCTCATAGAAAAGTGTATGTCCCTTAGTGTCCCACCTGCACACAAGTGTAGCATAATATCATGCTAAGTACTTTATTAATCTGTGAAGGGAGGCTGTAAATATTTTAGTGTGGCACATTACTGTATCTGTCGAAAAGCATTCAGGAACATTTCTCTTGCTAACACAATGAATTTGATAATGGTATTGTGTTAAAAGCAAAAATAAAAATAGGATCAAGACCCAAACATGTACATTAGTCTATCACTGAAACTGGCTTTACATAGCCAGCTTAATGCTCTGTAGCTACTTTGGTGATGCTGTGGATGTTGTAATTCCCTGTTCTAAAGCCAAAATTGAGCCACTGATGATCAGAGGTAATCGTTAATGCTTAAACTGAATTCAGGCAGAAACTTCTAGCTTGAAACTATTTCTTTACCTTTCTTAATAAAGAACAACTCTTCACAAATCTTAGAAACTGTACAGCAAAGTAGTGCATATGGTCTCACTCCCAGTCCTTCACTAGTTCCCGATGTTTGTGCACTTTACCTTATGATCTTTCCAGTACAGTCCCCTGTGACAGAAGTTGAAATGGAATGCCAAAGGGGCTTAGACAAGATCACAGCATCAGGTTCATCACTTGAAGTGTGCATCGGTGCATAATTCATAGAATTATCTACACATATATTTGTCTCAGACTTGGGAACAGTGGTTGGGTACTTAACTACTACCAGCTTCAGTGCAATCCAGCTGTGCTGTGAGTCTCTTTTCTTTGGGACAGCTCTCATCTGTAGTAAAAAGCATCTCCTCCAAGTAGATGCCCCTGAAGTAGGAAAGCCCTATTTGTCTTCTGAGACTTACCACCTTGTGCCAGCAGAGATCTGTTATCAGCCAAAACTTCCATTCCTACAACTCCACCCTTCTTCTTACGCTCTTCAGGGAGATATTTTCAAGCACTGCAGTGATGTTCCTGCTGTTCCCAGTGTTGGTGGAGGAGGGAAACCACTACAGATGTGGAGAAAACTTCTGGAAATTCCAGAGGCATCTACAACTTGTAACAGAGGTTACAAATACAGTTTAGAGAGGTAGCTTGCAGGTTGTCTTAACTACAGAGTCTCTGTCTCTTCTCTGTAATTGTGAAAGTTGTGGAAGTTTGGAAAAAGAAGCTGGGGAAAGGATTGCCCTTCCATTGACAGCACTGTTCTCCACCAAATGGTAAAAAAGGCAAGTGATAGAAGAAGCTGGCTAATTTGACCATATAAAAGTAGCAGTGGTATTCCATGTCCTTCTGCACTTTATGACATATAGTATTTTTTTTTTAAAGGATACAATAATTTAAAGCTGAGGTGCTAATGTGGAGCCCCATCACAGTAATGGCTGCTTTTGAGAGACGTAACCAGTCCATGCTTCCACCACGGCTCTGTTCTGAAAGGTGGCATCTGTGCCACAGCCAAAGCAAGCATTTATCTTTCAGTAAAATGCTGGAGTCATGAACCCAAGTGATATGGAGCTGCTCTATTTATAAGCAGATATTCAAGACAGCGTTTTTGGAAGGCGGCCACTGGAGTGTACTGTATTACAGAATAAATCAGACTGAAAAGATGCTGCCTGTCAAGTTGGAGAATCTTTTAGAAAAGATCAATTACAGAAAGTATCACATTTATGTGACTATTTGCACATTTGTTAGTGACACAAGCTCATTTCATATACACTGTAAAATCTCAGATGAGCTCCCCTAAGATTTCACACAGATCACAATACCACAAGCTCTTAAATCTACTGGAGAAGTCTCATTTTTTTGCAGTACAATGAAGTACAATTAAGGCATGGTCTTCCCCTGACAGGTCTGAAATGATCTTCACATCAGCTCCTTAGGGAGTGTGTTGAAATTTAGCTATTTAAAAGATCTCTAGCCAATGTTTCTGCTGCTCTGAACTCTCATAAATATTACCAGCTCTACATTTCTGGATAGGGTCACTGTTGAGAGGTAGTCCCTTCAGGAGTATACAGTACAACCTGACTAAGTACAACCTCATCCCAGTTCTTTTTGTCATGTATTTTGGTCTAGGTGCAGTCAACAATATTGGCTACAGAAGGTGCAGCACAAGGATATAACAAAAACTGTACAATCAAAGAGTCAAACCTCACACAATTCATCAATAAAGGGAAGCAACTATTTTGCTCTTGGATATAACTACAATGCACACTGCAGCAAGATACAATGATGCATAGCTTTAAAATGAGCTAATGTAGGTACTGAAAAACCTCTGCCAGACACACCTGACTTTCTACAGGCTATTTCTTGTCACTAATGTAATTTATCTTAGTGCAATATATGAGCCCTTTTAAAGCTTTTTTTTTTTCTCCCCAGAAATATTAATTTGGAGGCAGACAATAACTAATTACAGTATGTGTTTACATTTTGACACTGTGTAGCAAGGACAAAATCAACTATCATGGATAGTCCATGAGATCTCCTCAGATTTTCACAGGTACCTTAAAGCTGGATTGTACACGCCTACATTTTCTTTGCAGAAACAAGTCTGGACATACTCTGAGACACTGTCTTTGAACAATATCCTGAACCATATATGGCCAAAATCATGGTTAACTGAATTTCCCCAGAAGTATGTAAATAACTGTTTCCTAGAATAGAGATTAATTTATCCAGGAATGGTATCCAATTCCAGATCCAAACACCTAACTATATACTGTAGAAGTCTGTAGCTGAGATGAGGGTCTAAACTCACTATATTTCATGGAAACAAAGCATTCTGTTCAGTTGCAAATATTCAGTGGCTTTTGGATGAAGGGGACATGTCCTGGCCAACTGCTGCCTCTTCAAAAGGGCACAACCTCCCAGATATCCCTATACCAGTTAGTCACAGCAGTAAACCTCTGCTCCTTAAGCTCATCTCATGTGGCACTGGACTTTTATATTTCTGAGGACTGAATCAAGAACCTAGTCAGTACAGAAAGTCATTCAAACAATCAGTATGTATCCCTGCTTAAGACTGAGCCACACAGCTCTCTCCATGAAGCTGACTGTAGCACCCAGAGCTCCACAATGGGACAGTAGACACCCTGGCCACATATAGATACCCACGTTTCAGGGAGTCTGGCTGGACTTCTGAATTTGACCCTGAATTCATTCCTGTTTATGTGTTAAGCTTTAGTCAAGACCCAGTGTGAAATAAGCCAAAAATCACTTTTTTTTTTTTCTTTTTCTTTTCTTTATACTATTGAGTAGCTAAAAGCTTCAGCAGAGAAATTCTTCTGGAAAGCCTTACATTAACATTCTTCTCCACCAAATCTTAAGGTACTGGGGTAGAGAAGGTCTCCTGGGTAGAGAACAGAAAAACTCTAGATTGTTTTCCCAAATATAAAGTAACTTCTCTTCATGTTCAAAGTAAAATGGACATAATGAAGAGAATCCTGTCTGTATAAACAAATCTTCAATTAAGATCTGAAAATGCATTCTGGCACTCCACATTTTCCTTTAGGGTACTACCACCAATTGTTTCTGTACAGCAAACTGAACCTTCTGTTTCCTCTCAACGGCTTGCACATCACTGCTTTTCTAGTTCCAAAATCATAGCCTGATCTGGACAGCTAATATTATAATAACTTACTACAATAATTATCTTGATGTAACTAAGAATAATAGGATTCATAAGCAGCATGGGCAATACAAGACTTGCCACTTTGTTAATTACACAATCCTAATATGCCACAAATAGTATGGAGCTGCAGTTTACACAATAGCTTCCACTAAATAACTTGGGTTTTAATTTACAATGTGTGAATTATTAGCCTGAGTTTCAAGGCATCTGACATAGGATCGACTGCAAACTCAAAGCAATGCTTCGTGTTACTGTTAGAATTTCACTTCTGCTAAAAATGTTTTAAGCACAACAATAAATAATATGGGAGGTCTTTTAAATATTTAAAGAAGCACTGAATTTGTGTGCATTTTCCTGTGTTTTATTACAGCACTATCAATCACCGGAGTTATTTTGGAATACTGTACATATGAATTAAATTAAGGAAGCAGAACTATTAGGAGAAATATGCAACTCAAAGCACTCTGCTTTTTCTTAATCCTATGTCTGACCTTGTTAACAAGCAGGTGCAAGACTTCACACTACGACCAAGAACAACAAAGAATTACATTGTCCTAATTTTTCTTCTAATTCTTCTTTTCTACAAATCATATTAGCTCCCATTTCTTTTATGTGATATTCACCACTATGCTCTTTTATTCTTTTCAAATTCATTGTAGTCATGGAAATAAGAGTGCAATCCTTTGATCTCCCACATCACACAAAAGTAATCCATGAGAATATAGCATATGCCATGATATGAGAAATGTATCCCAGCTGAATTCCTCACTCAAAAGAATTATATACCTATGGCATCTTCTGTGAAAGCTTTCTGCTGTGAATTATTCCCACTGTTATTACTGAGTACAGCAATGAAAACCCACAGTCAAAAAGTCACATATATATAGCTAAGGTAGGTATTAACTTCTCCTCTCTTCTTTACCTGGATAAAGGATGCCTGAAAGCAGTCTACAATTACATAAACAAGTAAAGTAACCAGCATCCAATTAAGAGTTCTTTCTGGCATTTATCTTCCAGTTACCCTCTTGTTACCATCAAGTGTTAAAAACTATGCAGTGAAGAACAGAATGCAGTGCTGTCAAATATACGCTGTGGTCATTGCATCTAAAAGAGACTTACTGAACCCAAGTGGTTCAATTTACCTCTTCTTTACGCGTTCTTAAATGATATATAAGGAAGAATAATGAAAAGTTAGAATCAAAATGTACCTTTTAACAGGAAAGCAGATGGATTCTCTGTCTGAAAATTTTAACAAGAGAGTAAATGGATACATAGAAAGATGGCAACTAATAGTGATTGTTTATATCTATGTCTCTCATTCTAAGGATGAAAGAATTTCACAGAAGTTTTGAAACAATAAAGCCTAACATTTATTCTTGGCTCAGTCAGTGATTTGCTGCGTGGCCTCTATAGTGTTTTGAAAACACACAAGACAAAACTATTACATCAGACAATGGCTATTTTAGGAATATTTTCCTTAGGATTCCCTTTATTATACTGCAGATTTACAAACAATTTTAAATAAGGTGGAAATTATGAAACTGTGTAGCCTTCAGCTCCCAACATTAAAAAAAAATTAAAAAACCCTCTTTAGTAATAAGCATTGTACTACCTTAAAAACATTGTTGGAAACCTTGAAAATAACTTGGTTTAGCATCCAAGGACTTTTTTGCAATAAAATGTTTTTTTTCAAGTCACTGTCCCCTGCTTGACTTGCACTATTCACCTAAACTTAACTCTACTCCAGAAAGTTTGTAGACAGACGTACAAGGTCCAAATGAGATCAGTAATTTTATAATCCTATTCCTTTAACTGAAGAGATTTCACTTCTCCTAGTCAATAATTTTTTCCTACTGTGCTATGATATTATTATAGCATCATATATGCTCCTCTGAATCACTTTAGCCTCCACAAAATGAGAATGTAGACGAAAATATGGTGAGACAACGATTATGACTTACAACATGCATAGCCCAAATGATCTTTTAGGAAGCTTGGTCTCATAAAAGAGTGTTGTATCTTGCTAATTAAATATTAAAAAAATTAAGAGCACACACAAATCTTCTGTTTAACAAAGAGTAGAACAAGTGGAAATACTGCTCCGAGGAACTCTCTCACTCTCAGGCTATGACACCCACACACTGTTATTTTCTCACAAAACAATCTTTTGTATTAGAAGGGAAATTATTGCTTTCTGATAATTGAAATGAATTATTATGATTTCTAGAGATATTTGCTCATCTTAGAGAGAGATTCATTAGCGATAATAAAATAGGCATCACAATATAACCAGCTCCCTGTGATGCTGGGTATGAGATTAACAGGTCAACATTTCACAAAATGTTGATAAAAAGTATTGAAACCTGCTGCTTCTCTTTAAAGTGCATAACCAATTTGCACATTCTGCTAACATGAAACATGTTAAAATGACAGGCATTAAGAAAGCAAAGAGAACCAAGAAGCCTTCAGGCTTCTTAAATAGGACTCCTTTGTGTT
Organism: Psilopogon haemacephalus; assembly: GCA_013396835.1. Classification (NCBI taxonomy): domain Eukaryota; kingdom Metazoa; phylum Chordata; class Aves; order Piciformes; family Megalaimidae; genus Psilopogon; species Psilopogon haemacephalus. Next base: position 230,150 of record VWZI01014519.1, read on the forward strand.
CAAGAATCTTCAGCTATACATACGTAACATTTGCATTATGGCATATATATATATCATTTATAAAATAACAGAAGGTGGAACAATCTCAAATTACCGAAGCCTTCTTTGTGAAAGAGTGTTGCCTTAAGGAAAAGGGCTGAATACTCTGCAGAATGTATCTTTGTGACATTTCTAATTTTTATGAGGGAATCCAAGACATTTTCGAGCTCTTAAGAAAAAACAGAAAGAGCAGTTCCACGAAATTCTTCTTTTTTTTTTACGTGTGTGTATGTGTAAATAATAAAAAATAAAATGCTTACGTTGTCAAAAATAACACAACTGATTTTTCAGTTCTTTCCAATTTGCCTCCTGAGCTCGCAGAAAGAAATTATTTGTGCATCTTCACCTGAGCTTCAGAGTTCTGGCCCCACTAGAAAGCAATATTCATCAATATTTCTTTTATTATGTGCTAGCTTTGGTAATGTGGGAGCCAGCCCAAATCAGCCAACGTTATGCACTTTCATCAGTCTCAAGAGGCCTAAATCCTGCAAAACATAAATGCACATGTGTAACTTTACTCGGGCTAGTAGCCTGATCCAATTAATAATGAGTTAACATGTAAATACATCCAGCCACATGCCTAAGCGTTCGCAGGATCTGTGGCAGGTTTTCCAGCATCAGTCTTCGCGGGGACCTCAGTGGCCTGAGAGACAGAACCCTCAGACCTGAAAGAAGTCCAGGTCGGAAAACCCATTCATGCACACCCGTTCAGCTTAGTATTTTTTTCCCAGCACCACCAGCTGGAGGACCAAACTCTGAAGGTAATTAAGCTGAAGAGAACAGCTCGCAACCGGCATTGCCAAAACATGTCCGTTGTTACCAGCCCTTACAGTATTTGACAGGAGCCTTTCTGGGTTTGGAGGGCATGCTACAATCTACGCTCCAGGTATCAGGCTGACTGTAAGGAGTCCGTTCCATAGGGTGTCAGGTCTGCAAATACACCATAGGGGTTTCCTCACTTATCCCCACTTCAAAGGAGCATTAAGAACAATTTCTCTTTATTACAGATTTTAACTGGGTTTCTTTCCCCCGCGATGATTAATTAGGCGTTGGTTACAATTTGCCCGCTTTCCACCCCTAAGAATAAAAACGTGCCCCTTCTGCTAATCAGACACAAGCAAAAGGTTTTGAAAGGTAATCGTTTGCTTAAAAAAAAAAAAAAAAAAAATTAAGAATATGGAAATTGGGCTTCTGTGTCATGAGGAATGTACACACATAGCACAGTGAAATTTAACACGGGTAAATGATCTGACTACCTCAAAGTGAAGTTTTTGCCTTCCTACAGTGGCCTTTCACCCTGCCCTTTCCTCCAATCTGAGGAGAGCTGATGTTGATGGAACATATAATGGCTCCTTTCCTGTGTAGTAAAGTCAGCAATAAAGCTCAGTAATTAAGGTGACCGGGGAGGCCCAGCCCAGCAGGCTAGTGGTGTGGCGAACACTTTCAGAACTTCAAACAATATCAAAGTCACTGGAAAACGGGCCTAGCTCAGGACTGGTTTGAATTAAGCCTCACTTCCACACGCACTTTTCAAATCCAAGCTCAAACAAGAAAGCCAAGGCCTTCTGGATTTCATTACAGCCAATTATCTTATCTGTTTCATCTCAGGCCTGACCCTAAGGCTGGCAAACAGCTATTCAGCGCCTTTGTGTGGCTTGTTCCAGCCAGCCTCCAGCCAGCCAATGGCCTGAGGAACCCCTAATTAAAACACAGTTGCCCCCTGCCTTTTGTGATTAAATATTTTCGAGCTTTTGTAAATAATTTTTCCGTTCTTTGCCCCCAGCCTCAGAGGTCCAATACATGGGGGTCATTTATTTAGTTCGTCGAAGAATAATGCTGGGAAGAAGACTATAGTAGAAGCTTAGGAGACCCTTAGTATCAGGCTTAACTTCTGCAAGGGAGGCTGCATAAGCCTGCAAAAGATGTATGCTGTTTCTTACATAAAATACCTTAATAACCTCATTGAGGTCTTGAGTGACCTGATCTAGTGGGAGGTGTCCCTGCCTATGGCAGGGGGTTGGAACTGGATGATCTTTGAGGTCTCTTCCAACCTAAACCATTCTATGTGTTTGAAGTGATAGGGTGTGTAACAGGCTCTTCGTTTCGTTGATTGTCATCCTGGTTCTTCAGATGTCGACAAGATGCCTGCGCTCATGGGCTTAAAGAGATCATGGATGCTGCGTAAGTGATACTGAGTGATACCTCTGCTCCTCAGATGGATTGACAGAGGATGGATCACACTTTCAAAGTCTCTCTTGGGAAGGACTGAATCCTTCCAGTAGCATACTTATGTCTCAGTTGACAAAGAACAGTTCCAGAACACAGGTTCATGTCACCCTGTCCCAAATAAATTCTAGTCACTAAAATCTATATAAAAGACAAAGAACTCCATCACTTTCATCTGGGCTACTGAACTTAATCCCTCTAGCTCCCTTTTTCAAGTTCTGTGAAGACACTTCCTTTTGCCTCAGATTAGAGGACCTGGTTCCAGCCTTGGTCCCAGTCAGTGCACCAGCTTCTGTGCCTCCATGGCTCACATGCAGCCACTGTCACTAATATTGGAGATTGTACCTTCCATCCAGAATGTACAACCTTTTGACTTTTTATGTCTTACTATTTTCCCTAATAAAAAACACAGTTGTATTAGTACAATGCATTGGAAGTACTATCATGAATCAAAACCCCATTGCATAAGACACTGCAAAGAAAGAATAAAAAGATGCCTCCTATCTAATACACTCTGTGGGGTCTTGGGGAACACACTGCAAAAAAGGAATAAAAAGATGCTTCCTATCTAATATACCCTGTGGGGACTTGGGGAACACGAGATAGAAGCTGTACAAGCTAGAAAATTAGGAGCAATCCTAGCAGCATAGTAATTTAGCTACTGTCCAGCTTTGTGGGAGGCAATACAGCAAAAAAGCAACATAGAAAAGATTTCAAGGAGGCTAGCAAAGTTGGTTTGTAACTGTTTATGAGAATATTCTACAAGTATGAACATTATCAACAGAAAAAGCGGAAAGCATGTGCCTTGTGTCACAATCTGGAAAACAAAATTCATAGAAGCATTCTGAGAATGACATTGTAATAATAAACAACATGGAAAAAGCTTAGAAATCTCTCTAGGTGGTTGGAAAGGTAGTATATCCTGCATTTCACACACATGCTACCAAAAGAATTTTCAAAATTTAGACATTGCTGAGTTGTGACTTCCAACAGAGAAGGTTAAAGGTAGTATAAGAACTACAAAGAGTGGTAATAGAAATGACTTGGGGGTAAAATGTTGGTAGGTTTGAGCATGAATTAAGGGCAGATTCCCTCTATTAGTATATCTTAAAGTTACTCTATTTCTGTGATGAAAGAGGGGTCATACCTGGAACAGAGAAGTATTGGCTGACAAAAAATAACTGAATTTGTATTGTGGTTGAACTGTCCTCTAAACACAAAGAAGTAAGAGAAGGGACCAAGACAAAAAGCAGAAGGCCATGAATCACTGAAGAAAGCTCAAGTTGGAAAACGCTGATTCTTCCAAAAGACAAATTACAGTAGCTACTTGAAATGTTGGGTGGACTAAGCATGGAAACCAGGGAAGGAGGAATTTTCAGGACAAAGATGATCGGGATCAATAGGCTAAGGAAAACAATGGTGAAACATAGAATACTAGCTCTGGCCTAATAGGGGTTCATGCAATGAATGGTTTCAGAGACAGGAAAGGAAAGCTGAGATGCTAGTTTGGAACCAGAGGACAGACAGCAACCCTGAGAATAAAGAGAGAAAGGCGAGAGGATGATAGACAGCAAGCTTAGCAGTACCTTTTCAATGAAACGTGACTGTAACAAAAAGGACAAGATCCTCTTCTGAGGAAGAGTGAGAGGTTAAAGAGATTGGTAAGGGAACACAAAAGCCTGAGTTCCATGTAGATAAGAAGATGAAAAATAATTAGGCCCTGATGGCAAGCAAAGGAGTTTGAGAAGCAGAGATATGTAACAACTGTGTGATCAGAGGCATTGGACAGACATGTTGGAAGAAAAAAGGGGAGTTAGGGCTGTGAAGAATTTGGAGAGTGGTTCAATCATGACTCCAAGAGAGAAATATGGGTGTATGGAAGGGAGTATATTCAATATTGGAAAATGTATTTCTGCTGTTCGGTACTGTTAGAAATGTATTTCAAGTAGCTTGAAGTTCTTAAATTAGCTTTCAAGACCACAAAAGAAACATAAAAAGTCTGAGTTTGTTCACTGATTTTTCACATGGGAGCCAATGACTGAAGCTGACACAGAGCAAGTCAAAACTAAGAGTGCTGGATTGGATGGGGACATAATTTACCCCCACTCTCCCATCAGTCTAATAATGCAGGATTAGAACTGTACTTGTTTTGGGAAATGTACTCTTTTACTAAAACATCTTTTTTTATGGATGTACATCCCTTTGATATTTTTCAGAGGGAGACTTCTTTTAAGACTGAGGGGGAAAAAAACATTCCACATAGTCTGACAGCAAAGGCATTAATATCAGGTGTGATGAGGTCAGGTTCAAGTCCCTGATCTGTAAGAACGGGAGACAAGAAACTGTTTTTAATCATTCAGGGATGGGATTTTTCACTCAAGGGGTTATTTTTTTCCTTCCTAGAGTCACCATGAAGCTACAGAAGAAAACTGTCATGAAAGGGTTTGAAATGTGCACTTAGTTGTTTTCTTGGAAAGTTTCAAATAGTTTTGGTGGTGTTCCAGTGCAGAAGAAAATCACATGTCAAAAGCACAGACAGTTGCTACTTACTGGAACTGCTGTCTTTAGTCATCTCTACTTAGCAATGCACACCCTGCACGGGAAGAAAGCAGCAGAGGCCAGTCAATTTCCTTACAGGAAGAAAAGAACCAAATAAGCTACATCTTCCCTTCAACTATCCATCCTATATCATCTGATATGCATGTATATTCCTATGCATGACATAAGAGAAATGCATACATATCTATTTTCAGTCTGTTTTATACAGTGCTGTAATCTGTTTGGTTTCATTTTTCATTAATTTTTAATAAATCAGCAATTTTGGTAGGTCTAATTTAACACGTGATATAAATATAACTAGAATGCCTGTGGTAGGTCAACATGCGAATCAGCTCATGAAATACTTGGGAACCTTATTTTGTTTCAAGGCATAGCAACTCATGAAACTACTTGTATATCTTAAAGATGTGATTGCTTAATTATGTTAAATGCAGTCACAGGATCTGAGATTAGACCCTTCCACATTTGCTTGGTGAAGAGCCTCTGCTTTCAGAAACTCTTTTAACAAGTGCTGGGCGAAGAGCCTTTGTTTTCACCAACTCTTTTACCAATTACTGTTGTAATAGGCTTCTATTTTCCTCAGTAAAAACACTTTATCTTTGTAATGAATTAGCTGGTGCACAGCAGAACTGAGACCTGTACTTGTCAAAGACACAAATAATCGATTTCCTACTAAATCCATACTCCATGTGTCACAAGACAGAGACCACCTTTTGCAGGAAAAAAAACACACAGACATGGTAAACCACTCTACAACTGAGCATTTCCCTTATACTGCCTGTAAGAAACAATTACTGTCTAGAAGTTTGAAGTCTAATAGATTCCTCCACACTGGGTCACAACTTCTTCAAGAAGCTGTGTTGATTTCATGGGATTACTGTTGGCCCAAGCAGTACTGCTAATACCACATAATCATGACTCATAGACCTCCCTGAACTTTTTCATTAGATATCTATTTTTGAGACATTTATGTTTTCATAGCTTCAAACATCTCTCCGCAAGACTAAAAGCTGACTTTAAAAAGTAATGAAATACTCAGAGCTGGGGCTCCAACAATATCCAGTAACAAGAAACCTCATATGATCTTGCAGCAGCAAGCACAGTGTTATTCAGCATAATTCAGGAGTTCTAAATCTAGCTTGCCAGATTTTTCTGTTTTTTCTTCAGAATTCTCAGAACTGATCTAGGGTAGGGTGTCCTGATCTAGGGTAGGGTGTCCCTGCCCATGGCAGGAGGGTTGGAACTAGATGATCCTTGTGGTCCCTTCCAACCCTGGCTGATTCTATGATTCTACTTGCTTGAACACATTTTTAACGAAAGAAATATGCATTCATTTCTTTCAAAGTGTAGCACAGATATGCAACAGCATTAGGATTAAAAAATGTCTCCAAGGAATTATTGGTGCAAAGGCAGGAGAAATCTATAAGCACAGCCATGCCCTGGAGGTGCCCACACAAACTTACAGCGAGACACAGGTGTGTGAGCACACACACAACCTCACAATACTTCTTTGAAATCTTGCTTATGTTTGGAACGATCAAAATAAAGACTTTCATTTCTTTTTCTTCTTTAAGTATTAAAGATGAATAGTGGAGGTCTCATTAGCTACACTGGCTGAAGAAAACATGAATAAGAACAGTGTAGCTGAAAGGCCTGTTTCTGCTGTTCTTGAAACAACACTTCTGTCTGATTCTGGATAATGGCCTTTTAATAAAAATATCCACCAAAGGAAAACAATTAAACAATACATAAAGCACCAGGGTGCAATCTAGTGGTTCTGTTACAGTCTGGAGCTGTTCCAGCAGAGAACATGTGGATATTTTTTACAGGCTACAGTGTAGTTCTCCAAAGTTATTATAAAGCAACAAAATGTAAATTGGGGCTGGACATCTATGCCATTGCTCAGTGTTGCTGTAGGGCTTTTAATCCAGATCTGAAATTTATCTCCATCCAAATGCATCAGATATTTTGACTTTTAGGATTAAAAGCCTCTCCTGTACTCTTGCTGCTGTTTAATTTCTTCCTGGGTGTTTCTGATGGTATTTCTCACCTTCCCATCAAAGTATTTGATAATATGGCAATTCCTTATCCATACGCTTCCACTCTTTCATCTTTCTGGCTTGGCAAAAATTGAAAGATGGTTATATTGGAAAAGAGCTCAAGCACTTTTCAGTACTTTGAAACTACAGACCATCTATGGCTTGGGGTTTTAATCAAATAGTTTTTAACCTGAACCATATAAACCTGACACATGCTGTATTTTATTATCCTTTCTCCTCCACCCCCTACTCGGCCATGTCCATAAAAGAAACTGTGCATCTGTAGAAATGTAAGCTGACACTAATTAATTTCTGCAACAAAAGATTTCATTTCTGCAGCTCCAGGGAATGAAAGGAGCATCACATACAGTTTTAAACATTCTGGTACAGTAAAGATAAAGATTTAGGGTGACTGGTGAGAAGAAGTTAGATTTTCCAAATAAAAATAAACAAGTAGGAAGAACAAGAGGTCACAGGTTATAAACAGTGTTGCCAGTTTTAGTTTTATGGTGAACTTTGAAGTATAACAAAATGTTGAAAAGCTGTTTATACCAGTATTTCAAATGCTTTTAACTCTGCTTCTCCATTTCCTAAGTACTCTGTCCCTATCCCCATGATACTAATCATCTGAATGCTCAGAACACGTGTAGAGAAACAAGAAAAAAGAATGAAAAGTTGCCATTATTAAAAAAACCTTCCCTAACACACACACACAAATATTTGAAAGCCACAAATCCTGAGGCCTGTTGAGTGTTTATATATGAAACTCATACTCAAAGGAGATAAAAAAAACCCAAACAAACCAAATACAGGAAAACTTCTACCTTCTTCAAAAGGAATTGCTCAAGTACTCTTAAGCAATCTTTTCATAGACGTTTGGTGTACCTTCCAATCTACCTAAGATACCTTCTATGGCAGAAGGGAAAAGAAAGTCATCTCTTGCTGAAGTGCTCATTTATTAGACACCTGGGAAAAGTGGCCAAAATCAGAAATAAAAAACTGACTTGTGACTGTGCAGAGTGCTGGGGTGACTGAAAGCAAGCTATAGACATCCATACAGAAAGCGCTGCAGAGATTTTGTGGAGCTTCCATGACTGTGTTCCGTTCAGCTCTATTTTTCTCCATCAAAGCAGTACTTTGCCCAAGAAAATGCAACAGGATTGCAGAAAATTAGCACTCTCAATAACATCCATCTATGCTAGAGTAAATCACCATCTGCCTGTCGTGCATATGATTCAGAGATTCTGCCTTCTTTAAGCACTGAAATGCTAAAGACATTGCTGTCAGCAAACAGACAAGAGAGAGAGCAATAGCTGGGATAATCTTTACCAGTTAGTGTAAAGCAAAACACTGAGATATTATTTTGGTTAGTAAAGATAAACATGACATTTGCCAGACTGAGGCAGTTGCCAATGGCATTCACAACAGATTAAAGTTCTGAGATGTTAGTTCTGTCTACTAACTGCTCTTTTAGTCATGAGGCTGAGCAGCTAACTTGGCTTCTTTATTTCCTCTCCCATACTTTTGTCTGTTTATCTTTTCACATTTGAATCAGAAACTGAGTCTTACCACATATTTTAAACCCAGTTTAGCACAATGTAGCCTCAGTAGCGGCCTCTAGGACACCACAACCATAAAAAATGGTAGCATGAAGTTATAGTTTCTTAGAACTACTGTTTAACTTTCTCAGAAGTTATTATTGGTGCAATTCATTAAGCAGCATCGTTGTTCTATGGCTCACTGTAAGTAGCTAAGTACAGCTAGGAAAAATGTTGATTTTTGCCTCCTGCATTCTTTTGCTATATTTATCAGAAAACAAAGTTTCTATCTGATAGTGTTGAAAAGTGAAGTCCAAGCCATAATAATATTCAAAATAATATAAATCTATGGTTCGCCCTCATGTGGTGTATTCAGCTCCTTCCCAGGAAGCAGTAGAGCTTCAGAGAGGAGCAATTAAAAGGATTTGGCAACTGGATAAACTTCTAAACGAAGATTGAAAAGAAACACCAAAAATATTACATTTTGGGAGAACAAGCCCTGGAAAGGACATGACAAAGATAATGCATTGAAAACAATAACTATGGATAGGTAAAAATGTGCACTTCATCTACATGTGTAATACATGGCCAAACAGACATTTGAGGAAACAGGAAGAGTAGTGATTCCAGCTATAACAAAGAATTTTTGTTTTTCAGCCACACAGACTTCAGACCCTGAAACTCAACACCAACAGGACACACAAAGCTCATTAAAGTTGTTATCTCCAGTTCCTTAGTGGGCAAAAGTTATAAAAGCAAAATATACAAGAAAATTAAAATAATATATACGAATGGATACTATGTATACTTAGATGGAAAAGTGTAAGGAAAACATAGCAAGTAAGTGGGTTTTTTTAGGCTTTATATGGGAAATTGTAACTTATAAAGTTAAAAAAAAAAAATCACAGTTCCACTGAAACAATTAACAATATATCTGAAAAACAACAAAATATATTTACGAATCTTTTCATCTGCCAAAATTTAATGTCGCCAGAACAGGAAATAACAAATAAGACCACAGAAATGGTTGGTACACATCAATGCAATCTCTCAGCCTTAACTATGGTTTATAAGGGCACAAGACTACAACGAACATATCTTAATAGTTTTGACCAGAGATTAGAATACAAAGAGTTCCTCACATATTTATTTTCTCCCAAAGCAAGTGCTGAAAACTGTAAGGCAGAGTGAATATTTTGTGCACACCCATTTCACACTTTAACATGGTTTCAAGTACCATTTCAATTCTGAATTTCTTTTGTTTAAAATTATTTGGGAGTCATCACAAATTTTGTGCCTTTTCAAAAAAAATTAAATCACGGATACAGCTCATCCTCAACTCTGCCTTAATCTCGCTGTGTCTTCTGAATTTGTGCACCTTCTTAAATTAAAATCATATACGTGGCTCCTAAAAGTTGAACTCAAAGATAATATTATCATGAGCTATTTCTAGTCATTCCAAGAAACACACACACTCATTTCATTTTATGTAAGCTTTTATGGCCAGGTTAACTGATATGCTGCTGCTGTTTTGTGCTACTCTGGAGCAGAGCAAAGCGGCCAGAGCATACTGGCTGGTTAAGTTAAATTTACAGCTCCTTTGTTGAATAAAAGCAGTGCAAAGAGATTGGAAGGCACACTGCTTTCCTCCCCTGCTTCTCCCTCACTCTTCTGAACACTCACATTTGTTCCCACTGTCTCCTGCACCTTCTATACTCTGCTTTATGGGAACACATCTCTCCTGTCCTCTGCAAACTCCAAGTAGATAACTACATGCACACATGTACAACACAGACCTCGGTCTCTGTCTGCTGCCTCCTTTACTGTGCACATCTGGCATAGTGTGGAGCTTATGAAAATAATTATTTGAACATCAGTACTTAACCATTGCTCTTATTTTTTTTTCTGTAGCTGTTGGCAGAAGAGTGGATTACATCCTCATAAACTCAAGTCTAGAATCATCCTCTTAGAAAACAGCCACCGCCTTCTATCGTTCTCAAAGAGATTAAAGCAAATTTAACCTGAATAGGTGGAAGTAAATGATGAAAGAAAACTCTCAGAGGGGAAGCTACATCAGGCCTTAAAAATAATGGAAAAGAGCTGTGCTTTTTGGTTAGCACCGGGGAAAAGAAAAGATGCCTGCCCTTTAGAAAAAGGGACATATTTTTGTGCATTTTTGTAGCTGTACCAGTTCCTTTGCTATGGTAAACATCAAATAAAACTTTTCTGGCAAATTTAAAAGGTACAGTGATTTGATTGCTCTGCTTGTTTTCCATTCTACAGAAACCTCTCTCTTCTACACTTTCTACTGCTTCCTTGTACTTAACATGAGCATACCTATTTTCTTAGAAGAAATGGGTGAAAACAATTTGTCAGTCTCCTTATTTCATTGGAAAGAAATGGAAAATAAATGTATTATTTTATGAAAGTGGACTCTTCAGACAGGCTACACGCATTTAAACTTGATTTTGCACCAGAAAGTTTAAAAGCACATTAAAATATTCCTCATGCAGCACTGAAATCAAAATGGCAGACACAAATCAGCACAATTTTTCTTGTTTCCCTCTAGAGTGCCACTGGAGTACCTCAGCATGCCTTTGAAGTGATTGGCCTGTGTTATGTCTCTTCACCTTCAATTTTTCTGTATTTTGACACATAAAAATTGTTTTTTCCTGAAGAAATAGAAATATTTTCTTGGGCAGTCTGGAGGAAGAGTGAGGTGAAATCTCATTCAGTGCCAAAAAGATTTACTTAAAATAGATTTACCTGGAGATTTACGTAGTGGAAAATAACTAACACTCAGCTTCCTGCATGTGTATATGTGTGTGTGTGTGTATGTAAATGTTTGTAGTGTTATATAGATTCTGGCCTAAGAACTATGCATCTGATACCAAATTCATCATCATATATAATAGCTGATTATGGGCAAAATTCTGGAGGCAGGAAAAAAAAAAAGCCTTGGTCTTTATGTCTGCATGACTACTATCATTCAAAAGGATCCCTCCTTTAGAATTTGACAGCAAATCACACAGTAAAAGACTACTTAGTGTTGTGACTAGTAACACTTCAAAAATCTGTACTTGGTTCAATGCTAGAATGAAATGAGGACTCTGGAGGTGAGAAAGTGAAGGCTATGTGTAACTCTTACGGAGCTTTAGATTATTTTAATGTAAATTTTCCAGTTCCAGTTTCCACCTCTCAAGCCTTAAGCATCCAGAAAGCAGAAGCCTCAGCTTCTCTAGATACAGGCTCCACCCACCTGCAAACTTATTCACACTGGGGTTATTTTGGAGAGAACCTTCACCAACACCCTCTCCTGACTTCACTAGGGAGTGACTACTGCATACTCTCTCTGTCTACTAGAGAGCAGGTATGAAGGGAAAATCTTTCCATATTTTCCCTTATTTGTCTCATAAAATTGAGAACATCCAACATTTTCTCCATCCCTTAGCCAGGATTTTAAAAACCAAAACAAAAACAAAAACAAAAAAACCCAAGCCCACTTTAGTATCTACAAAAGTCACTCTTTATTTTCTTATAAACTGACCTGTTGCAGATCAAAACTCCAAAAGCTGACTTGTTGAGGCTTTTTAACAACTCTTTTATTGATTTTTCTCCAAGACTTCTTTTCCATATACGGTTAAAGGATTTAAGTCTGAATCTGTCTTTCCCTAATGACTCACAATTCTCTTCCAGCCAAACTGAGAACACAGGCTACATCATGTGTGACATTTTAAATAACAACAGGGATAGATTCTGGTCCACAGACTATGCATCTTGCTACTAGGAGCTGTAAACTTACCTACCATTCAGATCAGATCTATAGAAAACAGAGATTGGCCTATCCTATGTAATTTGCAGATATTTTAATTTGCATTTTGAAGTTCCATGCTGTTGCTTCACTGATCTCCAATCAAAACTGCCACACCAGACATACCAAATCCATGCCTATAAGCACTACAGAGGGAGCAAAGAGTGTGTCCAGGGAAAAAGGTGTTTGGAGTGTAGGGAAACATTCCTAATCTCTTGGAGACAAAGAGAACAGCAGCATCTATTGTAATCAGTCAATAGCATTATATGCCTTAAAAAAAAAAAAGAACCCAAAAAAGGCAGTAAATGATTTCACACCACATATAACCTTCATGTTAACCACAACATTAATCACAAAGCTAAATGGAAGAGTTTGAAAGAGAAGCATTACAATTTGCACAATCAGCAAGTTTAAAGGAAGTTTATCTGCATTAAAATAAATCATTACAATAATTAAATAATTGTGTGTATATATATATATATGAACATGTATTTTAGTGGTATGTCTGCAAATGATTAGTCAGTGTGTAGCAGTCTATGTGAATTTTCCAGGCACAGAGATTGAAACGCCCTCTAAGTGTGAAGCAAAGTAATAGGTACAGCAGCAATATCAGCAGTAATATTAGCTGCTCCAAACTATTTACTACTATTCCCTAAGCTAGAACTGTAAAGTACATACTTAAAAATGTATTATTAGGCCCAGGTATCTGTCATCAGGATAGCAGAAGTACCAATTATGGCTGTGGCCCCAATTATTTGAGTCTTCAACAACCTAGGACCAGAATTCTCCACAGCATTAGATGGCCACATTAACTATAATATTATTGAGATAAGTTGAATCCCAAACCAAGAATTTTGGGGTGATCATACTAGGTATAGTAATATCATACACTATTATCAGTGATTTTGAGCCATCCAGTCCCCTAACTTCCAAAAAATCTCTTCAAAGAATAATACAGACTTTGGAAAAAGCTTGAAGCAATACTGAGGTGCAGAGAATTTGGAGCCTGCCACTAACTATTCATTCAGGCTCTCTTTAAACACAGGCAAATGCTGTAAATAAAATTACAACCTTTTTCACACTAACAATGCAATACTATGAAGGTGTAAAGCTCTTTCTGTGTCTAGGGCTCAGACTTTGAGTCCAGATGTGTTGTTTATCATATCCTCTGCATATTATTTCATGGACTACTCAGAAGTGCTTCAGGAAAAGGGAAAAAAAAAAAAAAAGAAAAAAAGTTGTACAGTTTTTGTGATGTATTTTCAACAGAATACAATTAAATGCACTACCTGAAAGTTGTGAAAGTGGCTGGAGATACACATTAGTTTTCTTTCTTCATCAGTTTCCACTAAATGAAACTTCTTTTAAAATATAACATTTCACCCAACCTTGAGAGGTGAGTACCCACTAAACCTTTCCACTGGACTGCTTTACAATGAAAGAAAATAATGCATATAAGACAACACTATTTAAAGTTTAAAATAGTGTGGTTTAAACTCGTTTTATGTCACCTCATCCTGTGAAAATAAGACTAAAGATTATGATGCATCACCTAAGAAAGAATAAAATTGGTATTTAGAATAAGCTATTGCAAGCAAAGAGGAATACAGCACTCAACATTTCCTATCATTCTTACTGAGTAAATAATTTACTTTAAGTAAATAACACTGTACTACAACTCAAAGAAAAAGCCACTTGGTCAAATCTGTGAGCATCATGATGAGACTTCTAAGTGAATGAGGAATATTGGATTCAGATCACACTGCACATTGCATTCTAGCTGCTCTGTTTGTGTGGAACTGCAATTAAGGTGGATAGTTATGTTCAAATTTTGAGGGTACAGAAGTAAGCAAACTCAAAATAATTTTACTGCCATGATATGATTACGATGAGTCCAGCTATTAAATTATTAGACTTTTTTTTTTGTTGCCATTTTTGCTTCTGAGCAGATAAGCACAACAATTAAATTCTCCATTTTTATTATTTACTAAGGTTTCATATAGTGAGATACCAGGAGTAAGTTAGTTTCACTGTGGGTCATTCTCCCATCTTTCAGGAATATATTAGCTCTTATTTGTGTGCTTATGTTCTACAAGCACGTTTCATAACTATAAAAAAAAAAAAACAAAACCAAAAAAGAACCAACCTGAATGCTGTGAGATACTCAACATCACCCATAGGAGGATCCAAGCCACCTGTCCAAGCAATATTTATGTTATACCCTTCACCAGGGCCACTTCCAACCTGAAAAACAGGAAGAAAATGCCAAAAGGAGTGAAGGGGAAGAAAAAGGAGAAGCAAAAGAGAGGGGGGGAAGAGGGAGGAAAAAAAAAGAAGCAAGAAAAAAAAAAAATTCTGCAGCGTGCTTGAGAAACAAACATCAAACAACATGTCAGGTCAGCCCAGCCTTGTTTGACAAGGACTGTTCTGGGTTATGCACTTGTTCTCCACTGGTCCCCTGCTCCCAGTGGACAATTTGGTAATCTGGTGTAATTTAAAGAACCAGAGAAGGACAAGAAAATTAGGGGTAATCATGCAACGCAATTACCTGAAAGATACAAATAAAAATGGGGCTCTAAAGAAATAAACCTAACCTCATTTGGGGCTCCACTGCCGGGGAAGAAGTTGCCTTCATCATAGCGATGGAGGGAAACATACAGGATGCTGGGGTCAGCATAAAAAGCCTGCTGTGTACCGTTGCCATGGTGAACATCCTAAAGGAGAAAGAAAACAGATGACAAATGTAATAATGTCCAACTCAGTGTAGAGCTCAGTTCTGCTTTCTTTTACCCCCCTGTTTCTCTCCCTCTCCTTTGCCTTCCTTTTGTCTTTCCCTTTCCCCCTCCCTTCACCACCCCATACTTCCTGAACTTTCAGGCAAATTACTCTTTAATGCACTCATTTTTTAAACTGGCTTCTAAAAATCAGGAAACCATAGCGAGCGTGCCCTGGAGACTCCAGATGAGCAGTCATTGAGAAATCCCAGTCCTTTTGTACAATTAGATATTTATACACCGGCTCTTTGTACTCCTTGCCTCAGTGATGGAATCTAGCATCCTGTTTTATGGAGGAATTTTATGACTTATTAACTGCCAACAGTTCATAACCCCTCAGGCTTAATTAACTAGCCTCATTGGCCTCTGAAGAAAGACTAATGTTTAAACTACAAACTAGTATTTTGCAGAAGGATCTATGGTTTACAGAGCTTTTTCACAATTCTTGACAGAACACTAAACATAAGTGTATTCATTGATTTGCCAAGTTCCACTATTGAGGTCAAAGGCTCTGCGACCAGCTGAGTAAATTGGCTTTCTTGAAACATTCAGTTCAGTTAGCAGTCCCTCAGCAGTTAGATCCACATCAAAAGAGATGCCAGATGCAGAAAGGACTTCATACTTCATTTTTGCAAAATCGTGACGGCAAGGGTTGAAGACATAGGAATATGATCTCATTAGCTATTAAATCATCTGGCAGATAGGATGGTGCCTTCCACAATCAAGGATTGACCTTGGCCAGTCTCCATATTTCAAACATTATATAAAGGCAGTGAAAAGAAATTCTGTCATTAAATAAAATACTTGGGGGGAAAAAAGCTGACAGTATATCTACATAACAGAGGCTGATGATGTGGACTTTCCCTCTTCTTTTTTTTTTTTTTTTT
>VWZI01014519.1:246075-261356 GCA_013396835.1 Psilopogon haemacephalus
TTTTGGTAAGTTTCTCCACTGCTAGTTGTAAGAATTTGAAAAATTATAGATATTATTGATCCTTCCCCTTTAATTCATCCCTTTGAAATTTCTGATCTAAAGAGAGAATTCAAAAGGAGGACAAAGTACTCTGCATAGCAATACTGTATTTATTTTGCAAATTCTGTGTGATATGAACCAAATTTAGTATCAGACAAAAAAATGGCTGCATTTTCCTCAGGATTCCTAGACTCCAGGAGGATTGAAATTAGAAGTACTCTGCCAATGGTACAGCAGGAAACATTTCTTGTGCTTTTCACCAGCCCATGACTTTCACCCACATTGTTCAGGATTCTCTACATTGATTGAGTGTTACTTGTACCGCATTGTGCTTGACTTGGACCTCCTCTGGGATCACTGTGGGGTAATATTTTAATGGTTACTTTTCTTTTCTCCATTGAAAGTACCTGAAACATGAGGACGAAGTTACAGCTCAACCATGACTTAATGCCAAGGTTAAATCTAACACATGTTGGAGGTGCAAGGCAGCACACATTGGTGTGAGGGTGCTGGAGGTTTGAAGGCAGCCAGCATAATGTTAGAGGGCTCTAAATGGCAAATTAATGACATGCAGACTAACCCCAAAACCTCGTTCAGCCTTCAACTTGAGCAGCATTAATTGGTTTACTCCAAAGAGATCCAGATCATGCTAACATACATGCAAGTATGAGTGATCTTGGATTGAGGATTGCACCAATGACCTGAGAAGCTATGTTGGCCATAAAGACAGATCTGCAGAGGTTATGGCTAAAAAATATAATAGGGCTTCATTTTGCATGTTTTCATTATGCATATCTGGGGCTTCTGATATGTCCTTTCAAATGAGAATTAAAAAATGTTAAATGGGCATAGAGAACTTTTTTGTTGTTTTTTAACATTTAAATCTCAAAGCTAAATTTCTTGCCTAAACTTCAATTCCACCAAGGATTATTACTGTTTCGAAGAGCAGCAACTTCTCTGTTTAGAATGTGTTGTTTCAGACAGTGAATGTTACTATGTGGGAAACCTGTTCATATTCTGCCCTTAGTAGATCAAATGTGTTCAGGGTACAGAAGTCAGTTCAAAAACGAAGATTTATTCAAATGATGGAATGAGGAAAGAAAAGCTGACAGAGAGGTCTCTTATTGTGGAACTAAGTGAAGGAAAGATTAAAAATTTAAGAGTTAAGGATTTATACACGAGCACATGTAGCAGCTACGAAGACTACACTTAATTTGTAACCGTAGTAGAGTTTAATGTGTGGGATCGAATATTACTACCTTCTAATATTTACATTGTAGTAACACATGCAGCTGCCAACCTGCGTGGGGTCCTGCTGTGCTAGTCACTATCAAAATATAAAGGTTAATTTCAAGTCTAACATCTGTAATTCCATTATTGCGTTTTGACGTCCAAAATGCTCTGTTAGTGCGCTTAAAGACGTCACTGTTAACTTGTTAATTCACTTAGTCTGGATTGTGACTTACCCGCGGTTTGCATGCGTAAGAAATACTCCATATATATTTTTTTCTACCTCATTGCACTAACTATGGAGCAGACTAGGGACTGGACTGCAACTGCTCCACGAATGAAGTCATCTTTGTCAGACATATATTTCTCTCTTCTCACCAGCTGAGCTGTTCTGGCCAATGGGATAGAGCCAGAGAGAGGCTGAGCATTCCCTGTCTACTTCCCTGGGTAATCATTTGCACAGGTAATGATTTTTACATTTAACCTTGCCTTGAGAAATTGAAGCTAAATTCACAAGTGCTTACTGGCTAAGTAGGTCAGATGGAATGATTTCTTTTCCCAACAAGGCAAACATAATGCTTACAGTCAAGAAGACTTAAAAACATTCACAGAATTCAAATTTTGAATAGGCTTTTCTTATTAGAAAAAAACCAACAGATAGCAGAACACTCTGAGAAATATTTGAAAAACACTGTAAGAATATTTAACCTACCTATAGACTTCCCCACCGTNATTGAATAGGCTTTTCTTATTAGAAAAAAAACAACAAAAACAACCAAACAGCAAAAAAACCCCACCAAAAACCCAAGAATAAACAGAGTTCACTTTCAGCCACTATTTACAGCAGTAAAACTCAATGAACTGTAAGAGTCAAGTCAGCAAACAGATAAAACATACAGTGGAAGTGAACTTTTCAAAACCACTGTTTCCTTGCATTTTATGTTTCTAATTGATAGCAGAACACTCTGAGAAATATTTGGAAAACACTGTAAGAATATTTAACCTACCTATAGACTTCCCCACCGTTCATTTTTCACTTGCTATTCCTTCACCCACACTCCCCCTTTCTCTGCTTCTCTTCAACAGCCTGTACTCATGTTTAACTGAACAAAAGTGCTAGATGGTAAGGCCATGACTTCACAATAAGATTTAATTATGAGTGCAGATATGAACAAGATTTAGACTATTAAGCCCTGCACTTCAAAAACCCTTTAACATATTTTGTCTTTAAATCTTTTATCACCTGCAAAAATTAATTAAGTGCAGATGTAACAGGTTAGGTTTTGATGCCAAGGTTCATTTCCTGTCTATGCTTTGTCAGACACCCTATTACACCTCCTCGTGAACTGTAGGAAAACAAAAATGTTGCTCATAAATCAGCATTCAACTTTCCTTGGGCTGTGCGCATTGAGCTGATCCTTTAAGTGCAAGGCAAGGCTCCAATTCATTATTCATGAAAATAATATAGACAACATGCCAAATGTCATCTGCATTTAAATAATCCATTTGTTAAACATATTAAATATTGTGTAAGAATGCCTTCTACTTAAATGCAAGACTAATCCAATGAGGTGGATTTTTAATCACGTAGCATTCCTTCAGGGAACCATCAAAAGCTGGCACACACGAGCTGAAAACTTCTTAAAGGGAATTACCTGTTGATTTGTTTAATAATATTGAAATTACAAAACAAGTCAAATCATTGCTAGCTGGGGGGGAAGTGGCCAGTTCAGTTACCAAAGCAACAGCATTCTCTAAAGCACATCTGACTAGTTAAAGTTTGTATTCTGTAGGGAAAAGTAAACTTGGGTTCTGTAGGGTTATTTTAACAGTGGAAGTATCAATTCATTTAAGGACCATAAAAGTTGCCCTGATCTGTGCCTTCTTCTCATTAAATTGCAGTTAACACCATTAAAGTGAAACATAGATGTTTATGGCTTCAGTACTGCCATCCTGGCTTTAATGAGTTCCCAAAATCAGAGGAAATGCACACCTTTATTACATGTAGGTATTAGGAGCAGGAAAGTCTGACATATAAACACAAATCCGTTATCTTTTATCTAGGTACACCGAAAGTGCAATGCTTGCCAAGAATACATACCAGATCTACAATCAATATCTTGCCTATATTTAGCTTGTCTCTCAAGTATTTGGCAGTAATTGCAATCGAATTAAAAAAGCAGAACCCCCTGTGGAATAGAGAAGAACAGAAATAAGAAAGCAAATCAGTCAGGAAAACAGCTATAAATAATGTTCAGAGCATTTTAGAAAAATGCTATATGATCTCTGAGGCCATAAATCTGCTTCTGGGAGTACCTAGAAAGCCTTTTCAGTCATCTGCTAACAATTACAGTTCTTCAGAGACATGCACAGCACAGGTGATTGCCAGTAACCTTAGTGCTCCAAGATGGGCAATATTCCCTGGTACTTACATGGCTGTTGATTCTTCAGCATGATGGCCTGGGGGCCTTACAACAGCAAAGCCATTCTGTAAGAACAAGATAGGTTTTCAATTATCAGCTTAAAAAAATACTTGACTCTGTGCAAAACAGAACAGCAGGCAGACTGCACTGAAATCTATTAGGGGCTCTTGAGCAATTTTTCTGTCCCCTTGCCCTTTCATAGTGCTGCCAGAAATAATACATTTGAGAACAGTGGCATATAACTTATATAAATACACATGTGCACACACATATATAAACACACAATGTGATCTAAAGAGGAGGGAAAAGGCAGAATCAGAAAGCCTTGTTATCAATTCTGCCCTCTAGATTTTGCACTTCAATAAAAAGAGCTTGGGATATGTATTTTACATAATTACTCAGCGTTGACCCTAACTCCTGTATGGACTAAATCATAAATTCAGACACACACATGTAATTCCTAACAGCAGAAAAAGGACAACAATTAATACCCCATACTTCTACAAACTATAAATTAAACCTGGTAACCTGCTGTGCTCACAAGCTTAAAAAATTCCATAAAGTGAATTTCTAAAACACTTTCTGGAATTGTATATAAAATTCATAAAGTATAGTACTAGGACCAGTGATGATCATGGAATGTTTTGCCTCTAGAGATCTATCAGACTGCAGCAAATTTAAACTATAATGCAAACAGAGTACATCTGTAAGAGTGGTTTTTCTGGCCACTGTTTAAGGAATTTTGGGGATTTGACATAATTTCTTATTTGGGGTGAAAAGTCCACATTAAAAAAAAAACATAACCCAAAACCCAGCAACCAACAAACACAAAACTCTAAAGACTGAACACATGCATACATTACATTTAGGAAGGTATCCCTGGTGGAATATAAATTGCCTATAGATCAAACATAGAGTTAAAAAAAAAAACCAAAGCCCTGTGGATGGCACTAATCTTCAGAACCAAACCAGCTTTGCACTCTTAACTAAAACCCCCTTTCATATCCTTCGGAAGGATATGACTTAGAGAAGACTTTTGTGAAGATTTTTTTTTATCATTTATGAGAATTAAAAAAAAAAAAGTTGGGGGGGGAAGCCATGTGTGCACCAAGGAATGTGCAGATAAGAAAGTGAAAAATGACCCAGAGAAGAGGGTTTTACTAGGCAGAGAGACTCATGCTACCTGTATTTTATTCTCTTGATAATTTCTAAGAATTTGGGAAAAGTCTATGCAAGGCTTACAGCTGTCCCTGCTCAGCTCACAGCTCATTATCATCTAACTTTATCAGCATTCCCAAGAGATCAATATAATTAAGATTATTATCTCTGGGAGGATTTCATAGAGCAATATAGACACAAAACAAATCAACATTGCTGGCTTTGACAAGATGGCAGTTAAGAGTACAGGCTTCTCTTTTCTGTTTCCTTACTTCTGCTATCAAGCTTAAGTCAACTGTTACAGTTCTCCACGAGCATGCAGGACAGAAACATTAGTGTTGTGATCATGGTTTTTTTAATGTGATTTTACATTACAGGAAGTTCAGTATTCACATGAGAGTTTCTCAAAGCTACAGTGCATATGTTATATTGGTGATAAAGCATATAACACAATCAAATGCTATTAAACACTGCAAACTAGTTCCATACAGTATGAACAGCAACTTCTGTGCAATTAATAAAACACTTCATTCCTCCTACTTTCAACCTTTGCATGAACACTGTGTACATTAGCACAATGTAATATGAATTCATTTATTTAGGCAATATTTATATACCAAACAGTGAGTTCAGAACAGTAGAGAGGTAAAGATCTGCTTTAATTTAAAGACAGAGAGACTAACACAGAGCAGTAAGTTGAAGATTAAATCAATACACATAAATTCAAAGCATTTTTTGGTACAAAGTCTTATTTACACTAGAATACAGACAGCTTTATATGTAGGCAGAACATTAAACTGACTGATAGACAGGAATATTAGAAAAAGGATTCTTGTCTGTGCCATTGTACGGTTTTGAATTTGAGTAAGAAGAGTAAAGCTTGAATAGAGCATACTTGAATGACAAAGAGAAGTCTGCCCAAACTCAGTTTATAAAGATCCATTGCACTTAGATCTTTAATGAAAATTAAGAAAAAATATTAGCCTTTTTCTGTAGTAAACCAAGCATTCTCTTCTTTCATGACTTCACATAGGTAGTTGCAAGTTCAATTTTCAAAGAACAGAGCTGCACATCCTACTGTGTACTTGTCTTTGGTGGTACAATTCATTCCTCTCTGTAGAGTGCTGGGCACTACCATGCTTAGGCATCTACTACACCTCTCCCTGGACCTTTCTAAGGAAAACACTCAAGACCTCAATACCATAACACAGGTGGTTACTTCAAGGCTTGGGACTGACCTATATTCTTATCTACAACAGAGTTCCAGTGGTTCTACTATACAAGGAAGTAAAACTAGACATAGGCAATTTTTCCTAGGGCAGTATGTGGTGACTGTGGCATGGTCTCTTTCACCTACTTGACAGTGAGCAACATGCTCTGCCTAGGTTCCAAATGGACCAAAAGCAACTCAGACTGCCTGGCACTCCAGGTATGCTGAGAAGCTTAATGATGTACTGATGTGCATACTAGCCTCAGCTTGCTACCATTCCAGTAAAATCACTTGGCTTTTTTGTTTGCCATGTCACGCAAGAAACAGCAATGAACCTTAGCAGGTGCTCCAAGAGCACTTACTGAAGCAGTAGAAGACTCAAGTTCAACTCCTTATTAAACATGGTGATTTGTAAATATTCTCCCCATATCTGTTCTTGTATCTAGATTAAGTGGTGGATAAACTAGATACTGAGCAATATCTTTTCAGTCTAAGTGAATTTTCTAACAATAGGTCTAAAGTCATGCTCTCCCTCACCTCTTATTCAAATTTATGAATCTTTAATTATTTCCACAGTAGAAATCCTTCAACAGAGAACAAAACACCACTGAATCTGAAATTTAAGATGAGACAGTTTCATAGGGAGTGTAAAAATGGATTCCTTCCAGTTGAAAAGAAGGAATTTAATCTCTTCTTGTATTTTAAGCTGCAAACCCCAGTAAGAAAGAAGAACACCATGGATCCCAGCTATTCCAGAGGCAATGGGCACAGAGATAATAAAGGTTCCATCTGAACACAGGTTCTTTTACTGCAACAGTAAATGAGTAACAGAACTATTTGCCCAGAGAGGCTGTGAAGTCTCCATCCCTGGAGGCACACAAAAGTCATCTGGACACAGTCCACAGCAACTAGCTCTAGGTTGCCCTGCTCAAGCAGGGGGTGTGGGCTCAATATCATCCTGAGGTCACTTCCAGCCTCAGCTGCTCTGTGATTCTGTGATTCTACTCAGAAGCTCAAAATATCTGAAAAAAAGGCTTTAAGGAAAATGGGTGAAATCCCTAATGGTGAGCAAATTTCTTGGCAGAACTTTGTTCCATGCACTAATTGCAGCTGCACACAGTGCTAAGGACACTTAGCTTTCCCAGGAAATCTCTATGCATTTCATATGGAGACCAGGTACCTAACTCAGGGCCTGGATTCCACAGTTGAAGTACAACATCCTTCACAGTCTACATGTCTACATCTCTTAACCTATCTAGCCCTTAACTCTTTAAGTTAGCAGTGCCTAAATGTGGCATTCTTGGACGTTCACTTGTTTTTAAAGCTATGGTTTTAGTTTTGCTTCAGTGTGCATGGGCTTCAGAACCAGAAGCAATTCACTGAAGCTAAAATTTTATTTCTTTGTAAAAGCTTTTTATTCCATAGAAATGTATCCAATCCCTCTGTCAGAACTTATATTCCTTATGTTTTATATATCTTTTATAAGTGTTTTATATATGATAGATCCCTTTTATATATCTTCTATAACTTTGTATCTTTGTAAAGCTACATAAACCCTGTTTCTTTACATTTAAAAGGTGCTCCATATAGTGCATTGGAGAGGGTGCAGCCCTTGAAGTGGCCTTTGTGCATTCTTTAACCCTGCTATCTCTGGCTTAGCTAAATCCAACAAAAACAAACATCAGTGTTGCTTTGAGTCTCAGCTACCTACAACATTTCCCTTGCCCCTGCTACCCTGAAGAAGATAACCACGTCCTTATCAGTGTCGCTTATGCTGTAACATGGTCCCTAGATATACCATCCAGCAGGAAGGGCAAGAATTAAGAGTGAGAGGTGTAAGGCTGAGGCAACCCTCAGGTACCTGTTTAGGACGATTTTACAATCTATTCATACTGCCAGAGCAGGAGCCAGCATCTGGCCCTGGGGGTCTACAAATGCAGTTAACGATAACCCATGATTTAACAGAACAGCATTAGCAGCACACAGATTTGCCAAGAAAACAGTAATGGACTTGAGGGAACACTGCTTTAACTTGTGTCCTTTTCTTGAGTCTCCTTTTGTAAAACCGCTTCTTAATTCAGTCCAACTTTGTTTACTTTAAATGAGGAATAACCATACAAATCCTACCAGGTCTTACCAGTTTATTAAGTTTGATTTTCAAACTAAAAATAAATGGCACTCTTTTACATTTATCCCATATCCAGGGCTAAATGATAGAAATTGTTCTATCACAGCAGCACAGAACTTTAGAGGTTGGAAGGGACCTCCAGAGATCGAGTCCAATCCCCCTGCCAAAGCAGGATCCCCTAGGATAGTCCACACAGGAAAGCATCCAGGTGGGTTTTGAAAGTCTCCAGAGAAGGAGACTCCACAACTTTCCAGAGCCTCTTCCAGTGCTCTGTCACCCCCACTGTAAAGAAGTTTCTGCTCATGTTGAGGTAAAAACTGTGTTCCAATTTGTGGTCATTGTTCCTTGTCCTATCACGGCTGACCAGCGAAAAGAGATTGGCTACATCCACTTGACACCCACCCCTCAGATATTTGTATACATTGATCAGATCCCCTCAGTCTTCTCTTTAACAGCCTCTTTTTGTAGGTGAGGTGAGGTGCCTACTCACTGGTTGAGAAGGGAAATAGGGAAAAGGAGAGGAGACCCACAGGTTCAAATCAATATGGATCTAACGAAACAGCAAAGCTAATACTTATGTGACGTATACAAAATTATACTCAGTCCACTGGGTGTACAATGGTCACAATAAGCATAAAAGCAGCCATCAGGAGAAGAATAATGAGCAAACCCCTCCAGGGACCAAGCAAAGCGAGAAGAGCTCCCATCCTCAGTAAGCTTCCCCTTTATAATGAGCATGACGTGTATGGGATACACCTGTGAGCCAGCTCAAGCCAGTTGCCCTGGATTTTGTCCCTCCTGGCTTAAGCTCCTGGCTGACTCCAAACTGCACATGGCCTGCATACTATTGGTGTCCTGGGATCCTACCTCACTGAAACCAGGACAGGCACTTACATGTTTCTGTTGCAGAATAGAGTGCTGCCATTGTCAACACTGACATATTTAAAAGATATGCAAAGCAAACTAAACAGTAATCCTTATTGTGGGTACTGTTCTTAATTTCAGCTTTTAATAGTACTGAATGGGGTCATCTGAGGCTGAAGAAAATTAAGGAACATTTCAAAAATATTCCTTTGGCTATTCAACAGTTCCATGGCCTGTTCTGGCACTGAATTGTCCGTGATGATGGAAGGTCATCTCCCATTGTAACAAGAGGTTCTTAGCTATACCCTTTTAAAATTACATTTTCCACTGATACATTTTTTTTTCTCCCTGACAGTCCATTATAAGATATTAAGGGACAGCCAAAGAAATATACAACTTGTTATTCAGTAAAGAAGTGAAGACACATTTAATCTTCACAAAACACTGCAAATTAAAGCAAACATCACAAGAACAAATAATATTTTAAAAGGACATCGTTCAACAGATTACTGAAAAATTATCATTCTGTCATAATTATCTGAATTTCAACTCCTTAGTATTCATCATTTAATAAGCACCAAATATATGGCACCAACAAAAAGTGGTGACATTGACACTAATAATTTGGCTGAGAGAATGGACATATAAGCATCTTTAGATTTTTCAGTAAAACAATAATTTGGCAAGCTTAATCCTAAAGGCAAGATTCTCTGAGAGCTCCGAGTTACAAATTAAATCCATAACTCAAGAGAGATCACAGATGCAAAAAACCTCCTTATTTTCCTCTGAAACTTGTCTAACGTGGGGCTTGGACAACCTCTGTAGCATATGCTACATAGGACAACTAGATGCAGGCAAGTGGAGAGACTCTTTGTGAGCAAAGCATGAAGCAGCACACTTGCAGGGAGCAGAGATTAACACAGTTGAGTATCAGAATTAAGGTAAGGGAAGCTGCCAGGCTAGGCTTGGAAAAGAAATGGGAAGGCAGAGCAAGACATCATCTTCCAGTGTCATCAGACCTTTAGATGAAATGCTCCTGAAATCTGCCTTGATATTGTAGAGCAGTGACCAAGATGTTATGAGGATTTCTTTTGCAACATACATCTAGTACATCTCTAATTTCCATGTGGCAATGCAAGGGAGGAAGGCAATCCTTAGAACACACTGCCACAACTTCCACAGGGCATCTTTCTGAAAAGTTTGGTCATTAAGCAGAGGCTAAGGACAAAGATTTTGAGCTATACTGCATGTTCTTCATGGGCCAAGAGAGCCAATAGCATCCTGGGGTGCATCAGGAAGTGTGGCCAGCAGGTCTAGGGTGGTTCTTTTCCCCCTCCACTCTGCTCTAGTGAGACCACACCTGGAATACTGTGTCCAGTTTTGGGCTTGCCAGTTCAAGAGAGACAGCGACCTGCTGGAGAGAGTCCAACATAGAGCCATGGGGATGACTGGGGGACTTGAGCATCTCCCATATGAAAAGAGACTGAGAGACCTGGGGCTGTATAGTCTGGAGAAGAGAAGACTGAGAGGAAATCTCATCAATGTGTACAAGTATCTGAGGGGTTGGTATCAAGTGGATGAGGCCAAAGGTGGTCTGCAGCAATAAGACAAGGAGCAATGGCTACAAATTGGAACATAGAAGGTTTCACCTCAACATAAGCAGAAACTTCTTTACAGTGAGAGTGACAGTACTGGAACGGGCTGCCCAGACAAGTTGTGGAGCATTCCTGTGTGAACTACCCTAGGGGATCCTGCTTTGGCAGGGGGGTTGGACTCAATCTCTGGAGGTCCCTTCCAACCTCTAATAATATGTAATTCTGTAAGAAATCCTATGCAGGGTACTTTGTCTATCTCCACCCCAAGCCCCAAAGAACCTATCATAAGCCTCCTCTTATCTGTTAAAATTATTTATTGGATATAGCTAATGACTGTAGTGGAATTACATTCAACCAGTTCCACATACTTCACATTTCTAAAGATCTATGGTCAGCCAGCAGATTATTAAAAGCCATCTATATAAATCAGTTGGAGAAATGAGAAAAGAGCAAAGGTAGATACAGAAAACCAGCTAGACAGGAAGGCAGATAACATAAATACCTTATCTGGCATCAGCAGGTTTCTAAATTCCAAAAAGCTTGGGGAAAAAAACCTTTTTTTTTGCAGTATTTAGGCTCATCTCTTCTTGTAAGGTGACATTCATCATACTTGCAAATAAATTCACCAAAAAAAAAAGAGAAAATCATGGTATTTACCCTGGAAAAATATCACAATTTATCATGCTATGTGTTTCAGTAGAGTGATTCTTTATGCTCTGTTAAATATTATCTTAAATGGCTCTCAGTGAGTGCTCATTATATTACTAAACAAACCCCAAAAATCCTTAATGTTATTTGATGTAATCAAACATCCAGACTGAGACTTCTTGGAGAAGGGGCAATTTGTCCTGGTTTTAAAAAGCCCACAACATGATAATTTACTATTAGAGCAACAGCAGAACTTCAGTAAACCCTACAGTTTCACATCCTTAACACTGTCATATTGATGTTTTCCCCTAGTCCAGGAGATCAAAGAAATCTGATGTTTCACAAGGGATTTGAACTACTGAGAAGAGAACTCCCAATTGGTGGTCAGTTTTTGAACACTGTCCAAATGTCCAGATGAAAAGAATGTTGCTGTTCTCAGACAAGACTTGTGTGAAATGGGAATGATAGTTTCAGGAAATTCAGAATTAAAGAACCTTTTGCCTTGTGTAGAAGTTTGACTCATTCCCAGCTCTGTTGTGAATCTCTCAACGGTTCTGCAGTCTTCCACATGTATTTTGGATTTTTTTCTGTGAGTCTCAGCACTTACCACAACAGCATTTACCTATAGTTCTAACCTATAACCATCACTCTATGCACTAGCAAGTAATATGGAGCCAAACTAGAAATGGATAAATTCAGATTAGATGTTAGCAAGAAGTTCTTCAGCATGAGAGTGGTGAGGCACTGGAACAGGTTGCTCAGGGAGGTGGTGGAAGCCTCATCCCTGGAGGTCTTTAAGACCAAGCTGGATGGGGCTTTGAGCAACCTGATTTAGTGTGAGGTGTCCCTGTCCATGGGGGCTGGAGCTAGATTATCCTTGAGGTCTCTTCCAGCCCACAGAATTCTATGATTCTATAATATCAGTAGAGACCATGGAATCACCACAGAAATCGAAGTGTCCTTTTCCTTCCTGAAATACACTGTGTCAGATGCCAGTCAATGAAGAGCAGTTATGCTTGTTGGTTTCAACACTCTGGATAGGCATGAAAACATTTATCTTCAGTATTGTAAATATTTTTTATAATTAACTGAATATATACATGAAAAAATAAACTATTATATTCAGTTAAATTTTAGGACAACCACGTTGGACTTTTAAAAAGCATAGATATCGATTCAAAAAGGTGTAAGAAATATTTTTGGGCTTCTCGTACCAACCGCACTGAAAAGTGTGATCATTCTCATGTCAGAACAGCACTTGTTAAACAATTAACTTCAGTTCCACATTCCCGAGGCTTCTTGTCTCGGATTTTGTTTATGCCAGACAGGATAACCACAGAGTAAAACTAATGTTGCCATGGCTGTTTCAGAAGGTGGCATTTGTGATTCTCCAGTGCAGTAGGTAGATAATCCACTGCCTTCTCTGCTGCACTCCAGAGCATTGCCCTGTGGGAAGTTCTTGCTGTGCACTGTAAATTTGTCACTGTGGACTTCAGGATGTGCAACTCTTCTCAGAGAACTCTGGGATTTCAGAACAAATCACTACTTCTTGTCTCATAATTTACTTTTTTTTTTTTCCCTTAAGATGACACCAAACTGACAGCTCACCATGTGATAGCAATCCACAGTGGGAAACTTCCAGGAAAAAACTAGGGAATGTTTTCCTACTGTTCTCATCTTGCTATTTACATGTTGCAGAGCTGTTACGGCTTACACACAATTCTTGGAAGGTACTATTTGTTACCCAAAGATTCTGGAGCTGCAGCAGATCATTCCAGATTCTCATTATAGTTTAATCCCCCCACTTAGTGCTCACGGTACAGGCCCCAGATGCTTGCTTCACATGCATATTTGCTCAATGAATGAACATGGAAGCAGTCGGCTTCACTTCCCTTCAGATCTTCACAAGCACACTACAAAACTGGCATCTCCCCTATACAAGAAACATGATCAATGCAACGTGTATGGTTCTAGAGGAAAAATGGCAGCAAGATGGAAAAGAGATATGTAAAGTCATTAAGAGTAGATTGGAACATACAGATGCATGCGGCTAAAACTGTACAGCTACATAAAATATCATCCTGAATATCACGTAGAAAACCTTAGAATGCACTGCAAACCCCCCTAATGTAATTTATCATATGAGGGTATTGGAAGCAGCTTGCCAGCAAAACCCAGGTTTGTAAGGATGAAGTGACAAAGCAAACAGAGGACTCTGCCAAAACAGCTAATGTCAGCATCAGTGCGTTTCCAAAACTTCTGCTAGCATGCTTTCCTTCTGTCAGTCAGGCACTAACCTTTCCATAACCTTAAATCATAAGATTGTGAGTTCATAAAGTTTGTATGGTAGCATCTCTGTCATTAGGCTTCATGCTGGAAGTTTATGAGCAGGTTAGATAAACACCTATTAGGAATGCTGTAAGTGTTCCTGATTTTCTTTTACATTAAATTCTTCCCATTCCTGTTTTCTTGATGATTTGGTATAAACCAACTGCTTGGCATGTCTGCTGAACAATTGCCTTTCCTATGCCTCAACTGCAGCTTCTTGAGGCCATTTCAATTCTCCAAACCGTAGACAAAGATTTTATTTAGGATCAGCTGGCACTAAGTTTTAAATATTTGTTTTCAAACCATTGCAGTGTTGGTAGCAACCAAGGTCTCACAGTGACTGATGTTTGATTCTTTTCATCTGTCCATTACACACACCAAGAGCATTCACACTGTAGTAAGATACCAGAAATATACAGAGGTAAGTGATGAAGATGGCACAGCAGACCTTCGGCATGTTAACTGCATACACTATTATTACCAAAACTTGATTTTACATTTCCCTAGAGACTGACTTATGTCCTATAGTTGCCAATAGTAAAAACTAGGTTAAAAGAAAACAAAAAATCCTTCTTTACTTTTATTAGCCTTGTTGGGTCAGAACAATACCATGAGCTGTGCATTGAATCTAACAGGTCCCAAAAGGCTTAATGGGGATGAAGTACTTATCGGAAAGGATGTAGAACAGCATCCTATAGGATGTGCAATGTCAAAATGTCTACGTTTTGTGTAGTACCTGGATAATGACTTGTGTGTCTAATGATGAATGTTGAGTAAGTGACTGGTTCAGAGCTACAGTACTGTATTTCACCTCAGCACACTCATTGACGTATCTCTGTATTCTATATCTATGTATATATACAGATAAATATATGTAACTCTCCTCAGATACGTAGCTAACATATTTGGACTGAAATGAGACAGAAAGGCAGGAAGAAAATTCTCAAATTCAAATACAATTTGGAATTTTTAAAATCACGGTACCGTGCTAATAAAAAAATATTTATTTCTATCTGAGTTTTGGAAAGGGGACTGAACCCATTAGGATTTGGAGTGGAAGGTGGACAGTTTAAGGAGACCTGTTAGCTCCAGCAATGTTTATTGGGGCAAGCCTGCACTCTGGCTGCATATGGTGTACCTTTAAATAGGGCTGTTAAAATACCAAATAAAATGTCAAAGTCCGTCAGGTCTGGAGCTTTTATAAATTGTTTAGACTGGGGATAATTCGAGGTTTGTACATCACGCCTTGCAGATCGCGGAGCGCCGAGCTAGGAAAGG
The DNA here is from genome assembly GCA_013396835.1 of Psilopogon haemacephalus. Classification (NCBI taxonomy): domain Eukaryota; kingdom Metazoa; phylum Chordata; class Aves; order Piciformes; family Megalaimidae; genus Psilopogon; species Psilopogon haemacephalus. The sequence goes on from VWZI01014519.1 coordinate 260,977, forward strand.
AGGCTGAGGAGAAGAACGCGGAGCAGGCAGGCTGGTGGGAAGGCACCTCCTGGGTCGTCTCTCTCCTCACCACTCACCTCCCCTTCCCCACGGCCTGCAGGCCCCCGCTCTTTGCCTCCCCTCTCTCTGGGTGGTATCCTTACGTTATGCAAGTGACTAAACAACCACATTAAAAACCACTTCCAAAGGCAGTGCTACAGCAAATTGCCGGAGATGTGCAGGCTATCACCAACTTCGCTTTGGGCTGTCGCCGACCCGGCCCTGCCAGCACCCACCAACGCGTCAGCGTTCTCGATAGCGAGCCTGGAAGCGCCCCCCCGTATGCCACACCTTCACGGCCATCCTCCCATCCCTCCCCCCGCCACCCGCCCCGGTGCAGA
>VWZI01014519.1:262817-275794 GCA_013396835.1 Psilopogon haemacephalus
AAAGGAAGGAAGGAAGGAAGGAAGGAAGGAAGGAAGGAAGGAAGGAAGAAAGGAAAGAAAGAAAGAAATGAAAGAAAGAAAGAAAGAAAGAAATTAAATGAAAGAAAGAAATGCAGTAATTGAAAATGGATGCAAGTGCTACTCGGCTCTGATTAGTCATTTGAAACAGAAAGAAGCTTGATCTCTCTACACCTGTCAAATATCTTCACCATTACTTTTATGATAATATTACATTCCAGGCTCCTAAAGTGATCTTAGGACTAGGCCTGAGTTTTCTATCCTTTCAATCACTTGTGTGCATGTTGCAGGACTAATGAAAATAGTTCATATTCACAGTAGACTTGCTTGCAAAATTTAGAACAAGAGTAATAACAGCACACTGTTTTCGTCTGAGACACTCAAAATGTTGTACCAACACAGCCAAGCACCATCGGGCTTCACACAGGGTGATGTATCATATTTATTTTTGCAGATTAGTAGCTCGAGATTTGAAGAAATTAAGTAGCTTTCTCAAAGATACACACAAATCAATAGGTGACTGAGAAAATTATGAGAAAGAAACCAAGTATTTAATATTAGGCAGACCTTCAGGTTGCCTCACTATTGCTTTTGCACTGAATATGAATGAATTTCCATTAACTAAGAAAATTACGAGAAAGAAACCGAGTATTTAATATTAGGCAGACCTTCAGGTTGCCTCACTATTGCTTTTGCAGTGAGTTATGAATGAATTTCCATTCTTAAAACTAGTAAGGAGATAAATAAGGAGAGGTCATTGGTTAAATCAATTTAATCAAACCATAATAAAGTTTGGAAAAAAAAATACTGTGCAGTACTTTAAATAAAGAAGTATCAACGAGAGGGCTGGGAGGGAGTACTTTCATACCATTTTTATGGCTAGCAAATTAAGGTTACCATGAAGGAGTGGCTGATGAAAATGATTCAGTGGCAGCTGCTCCGTACACTGGGGCACGAGCAGGAGCCTGCATCCTCAAAGGGACTATGATTCATTTCCAGGAAGGCCGATTAAGTTAAAATTGTAACCACAGCTTGAGAGTACCCACCCTTCAAGACAGTTGTCTGCTCTGACACATGAGACAGCAGTCTCTCCAACCACTGAGCTCTGAGTACTGGCCAGGATAAAGCATTTATCATTTTGCTCCTTTCGGCCGAGTGTGAGGAGACTGAACGGGGGCAATAAAACAAAATATCTTCCACAGAAAAAAATTTCCCTCAGATCACTTGAATGGCTGCTACCTAATTTTATCCGGACTGGAAGTAAAAATGGGCAATCAGGAAACAAAACAGCGTTTCCCAAGGAATTTTCCAAAATGCCCACCTAAATGTGCACAGGAATTGCAGGATGTTTTAGCTGATCTCTTGGGTGTGGTACACGTAACGAGTGGTAAATTCTCAAAGTAAGGACTAGCCAAGTGAAGTTGCAGTACCTTAGTGCAGTTATAATACCAAAAGACCCAACAGACTTATGTATAGTAACCCTGAAAAGGCACAGGAGAAACTTAGATGTCAAATTCTATTTCATACTCATGCAAAATTAAGACTGAATTTCTGAGGACCATCTCTTGAAGAACAGCCTAGAATAACTTTCATCCCCAGCCAACACTGTGGCTGGAAAATGCTATCTCACTATTTTATCTCCCTATTAGTTCTGTGTATTGCTTTAAACGTTTCAGGCGTTTAAACAGAGATTTTCTTTAAGTGTTACTCAGTGTTTACTTTCTAAATTGCTGTTGAAATACAGTGATATAAATGGCAAACCCATTCAGATTGCAACTACTGTCAAGCTGTACATGAAATGCAGCTATGTAAATCCTACTAGATATGCTTTCCCTTATTCCTGTGAGATGAAATGGTTGGATTTTACACAAGTAAAGGGAATAGGATTAGACACTGTGGTTTCTGGTTCTAGTTCATATATATATCACATATATCTGACAGTCTATCTAGATGCTGAGTATGCATGAATTTGTGACAAATGTGATGTTTTCGGAATCACAGACTATGAGAAAGTGAGATGGAATTTTATAAGGGGTTATTTTTGTTCTGCAAGCACTTTGAAGCAGCCAGAAAATTCAGTAAAAAATCCTGCTTTGAGTTTTTTGAAAATGTTAAAGAAAATTTACATGAAACACAGGATTTTTAGCTTAATTTTAAGGAAAAAAACCCCACCATGTTAATTATAGATGTTACTCTCATTTGAGAGTCCTTTTAAAAAACGGTTGATAGGATAAGAAAATGTTCCAAATGCCTGCCCAAATGAAAAAGAACGTTATTTGTAATCATCAAAATGTCAGGGTTAACCTATGAGTGTACCACACGTTGCATTATCAGAAATCCTATCAGGGCTGGGGCTCTTCAAAGAAGGATTGTGCATGATAGCGCTGAGAGCCAGAAAACACGAGCCCTATCTGAATGCTGACTTTCTAGCACACATATGGATTTACTTCAGCCCAGGTTTCCTGAATGAGCCCTGTAGGTTGTAGGCTTTTTTCAAGCACATTTAGTATAGCTCAATCATTGGCATGTGTAGCAAAGCTAATACTCTGTAAAGCTACAGATGATAGAAATTAAGCTACCTGTCCCTGAAGTGGATGTGGAGGCATTAAAGAGGAAGTGAATGACTTAAGTGAAAAGAAATGTAGGTAACTTTTCCTGATTGAATGCAACTAATGTTTCAAGTCCTGTGTGCAGGAATTCCCTGCTTTGCACTACAAAAAGAACTTGATATGAACGCTTCCTGCAAGAAAAATCTATGTGATAACTTGACTTTCAGAAAGAAGACTTTAAGCATACCAAAAACAAGCTAAGAAATGAGAACCCTTTGCAGCAGAGATGGCTTAGCAGATAGAAAGCTTGTACCATAACCCCTCAGGGCTGGAATAATTCATATAAAGGCAAACTATATAGTTCAAAAATTACCAGCTCCTTATACTGTGCTGTGGTTGTGGCACGTGTATGTGAAGATGGAGAGGAAGGATATGGAAATATATATGTGAGAGAGGGATTGTTTTCCTAAAGGCCTTTCTGAAATCACTGCAGATGCTGAAACTGCAAATGCTGCTTGCCCTGCTATTTATATTCATCCTAAACCTACCTCTGAGAGGCAAAAAAAATTAGCCTGAATAATTCTAAAACAATTTTGGAAGGTATCTATAACTGTTTTGTTTTACCTGTCCCTTTCCCTGACAGAGAACCTTTTTACTCCTCATCCTCTATTTCAGTTCTCTTTCCTCCAGGAGCCTCCTGGGATCTCTGCCAGAATTTGATCACTGGATCACAATTCTGCTGACCAGAGGTGCTGCACCCTGTCTGACATGCCCCCTTCTATTTTTCACACTCTGAATGGTGTATTCATTGGTGTGAGTTATTTGTCTTTCCAGATAATTATTGTAAACTCTGAAGTTGCCTTAAATACACACCCACTGATAACTGTATGGCAGTATAATGGAACCCAAGCTATTGCTTTGAAATGGATTTTGGCAAAGCATCCTAGAGCCTTGCCTTCTCCCTCTCTCTCTTTTTCTCTCTCACACACACACAATTTGCAATTTAACATAAATCCATCTTCCACAGCAGAATTCTCATTTCAATCCTAAAAGGAATTAAAAATATACTGACTCATTCTGCTCTGGATTCTCTGTGCAACTGTTGCCATCATAAAAATCAAACCCAGTCTTAGAATTACCACATGTTGCTACCAGAGATACTCTTAGAATTCTCTAAGAATAGTTTAAAAATGCAATCTGTCATCTATTTGTTCATGGAAATGTTGACCTCTGATGATCCTTTGATATCAGTGATTGTATTCTGTGTGTCCAGTATCCTGAATGACAAGCTAAAATGTAGCAGTTCTCTAGAGGAGTTTAAAAGGATTCTTTAGCCTTTCTGTAAAGACCAGAAGTTGAGTTCAACTGCTCTTGGATGGAAGTTAATCTGATATGCATTTCAGATGGATAAATTTCAACACAACTCTGGAAAAACTACTGCATTTAAAGAAAGAAGTTATTTGTCCTTTGATATAAGTGGTTATAAAACTGAGAACTAAATAAACCCTTGTCAGCTAGTGATAATGTAGCTGTGTGCAGTGAACAAATTAAGAAATCTTTAAGAAATAATATAGGAGAGTGCAGTATCACTAAGGAGGTCTGTAATGTAATAAAATGTGTGTATGGCAGAGTGGAGTCCTGTGCTTCAGCTCTAAAAATGTTCAGAGACTCACACTCTTCCTCTTATGCCAGAGAAAACATGTTTCTCTCATTGGGCTTTTTTAGCTCCTTGGCATGAAAATAGAGAGTAAATATTTCCCTTAAGTGTTGCAACCTCTAAAAATTGTGTGTGGCATTTTGCTATCAGTGCCAGCAAGAAGCGTGTCATCTTTGGAGACAGTTGGTGCCAGCAAATGCTAACATGTTAACTTTGTAATGCTTTGCTCCTGACCATGAACAGTGCAACTTCCCAGGTGCCACGCTCGTAGCTCTCACCTCCCACTCCTACAGATGTCTTGGTGATCATTCATCACCTCCACGATTTTCACTAAGCAGCAAAAGGTCTTCAACATGCTTCTCAGTTGCTGTTTCATCTCACCATGACTAAAGAAGCAAAGGTGCGCACATCATCTCCAAGGAACAAGCTCTAATAAATGGCCTGCCAGCTATGTCTCTCGTTAAGGAACAAAGGAGAAAGAGTTTGCATGGCTGACGTCTTTCCCATAAATCCCACATACAGGAAGTGTGTAAAAGTGGGCTTCTTTAGGAAAAAAAATGTGTACAGTGAGCTTCCTTTATTTTCACTGCCATTTTGCAGCCGTATCAGAGATTTGTTCTGTCTAAGGCACTGCCCAGCCACTTTAATCTAAAATTCCTGGCAGAGAGGGTACCCATAATATCAGCTATTCATACTCTCTTGCCTGCCAGTGCAGTTTACAAACACATCTTTGCATTTGTAAATACAAAAAGGATGCAATCTTTAGGCTCCAGTGCAATTAATAGTTCAAAGGATCACCACAAATTACTGCTAGAACAAAACCCATGAAATTTGTTTGGGCTTGTACTGGCTTCTCTGTATGATAACTACAGTAAGGTAATTTATCAGCAGTAATATTAATAGAAATCAACTTCTAAAAAGAATCTTAGAAGCTGTTAATTCTAACCTCAAACATCTCTTTCCTGGGTAAGAAAAAGGATTGTGGACAGCACATACATCCACTGTATGTGGGATACTTAGCATCTTTCAATTTTTACCTGCTAGTAGTGATGTAACTTACAAAATGTTTATAAATCAAAGCAAATACAATTTTTCTATAAATCAAAGCAAATTTTCAGATAATACTCATTGAAAGTTAGTAATTGAATTTCTAGCAGGATTACTAATAGAAGCTGTTAATTCTAACCCCTAAAGTCTCTTTCCTGAGCAAGAACAAGGATTGTGGACAGCACATACGTCCACTGTATGTGGGATATTTAGCATCTTTCAGTTTTTACCTGCTGGCAGTGATGTAACTTACAAATGTTTTATAAATCAAAGCAAAACCAAAATTTTTATAAATCAAAGCAAATACAAAATCCTTATAAATCAAAGCAAATTTTCAGATAATACTCATTGAAAGTTAGTAATTGAATTCCTAGCAGAGTTACTAATAGCGGTAGTCAGCTATCGGTAAAAAACGCAGTGCTTCTGTACAAACGGAATTCACCTTAAAGCTTGTAAAAAAAGCAAGTAAATGTATGAGGTCTGTGTTCAAAAAATAAATAGCTTTCTATTCAAAATGAGAACAAGAGAAGAATCAGGCTAAGTCAAGATGAAGCCCATAATGAATATCTACAGAAGAAATAATTTGAGTCAGCGACTCTCTTTAACTCTGATAAGCATTCAGAATCGGAGTCTCATGAAGCATACTTTAGACACCATAAAGGATCTCAACATCTTAGTGAAACAGGGATGTGTAGAGCACTGGTGGGGGGAATGGATGGAGGATGGCGTGGATTAGAAGTGGATTAGAACTTGTTTTTAGAAAAAACTCATAAATAAAACACTTAGGCCCCAATTCAAGTCTTGGATATGTGGCATTTATCACCAGATGCTTGTAAAAAAACGTTACTGCACTTTCAGAACCAGCCCTGAGTACTCTATTAATTTGAACTGACATTTGCTTTAGTTTTTAATGGATTACTGTGTGTAAATGCTTGTGCAACTGCTTTCTTATGGCTGATCATGCAGTTTTCAGGAGTTCACAGCAAAACCGAAGAACCTGTCAAGCCTTTTTTAAAGTTCCCTCATTTGCTGCTGAACACATTTTAGCAATATTTGCCTTCTTGGATGTAGATGATATTTATGTGGCTCTTTATGAGGCCATCATGGAGCTGTTTTTAAACTTGGTGTTACTCGGAAAAGTAACACATGAACATTTCCTGTTTAGAAGGCTTTTCTGTCCATCTTGGGGGCTAAATTCTATCAGTAAAAATGTGGTGTGCTATTAAAGTAGAAAGGTGAATTCTGCCTTAGTTTCACGATTCCCATCAAATCTTCATGTGTGTGCACACGATGAAGTCTGAGGGGAGTGAACAGTATCAATAAATTGCCATAGAACCAGCCAGGTTGGAAGAGAACTCCAAGAGCATCCACTCCAACCTATCACATAGGCCTAGCCAATCAACTAGACCATGGCACTAAGTGCCCCATCCACTGTTGAACACCTCCAGGGACAGCAACTCCACCACCTCCCTGGGCAGCCCATTCCAATGCCAATCACACTCTCTGGGAAGAGCTTCCTCCTAATATCCAGCCTATATGTCCCCTGGCACAACTTGAGACTGTGCTCTCTCCTTCTGTTGCTGGTTGCCTGTGAGAAGAAACTGACTCCACCTGGTTACAACCTCCCTTCAGACAGTTGTAGACACCAATGAGGTCATCTCTGAGCCTCCTCTTCTCCAGACTGCACACCTCCAGCTCTCTCAGTCTCTCCTCATGGGGCTGTGCTCTAGACCCCTCACCAGCTTTGTTGCCCTTCTCTGGACATGTGCCAGAACCTCACCATCTCTCTTGAATTGAGGGGACCAGAAGTGGACACAGCACCCTCAGGTCCCTCTGCCTGGCTGCTCTCCAGCCACTCTGTCCCCAGCCTGTAGCACTGCCTGGGGTTGTTGTGGCCAAATTGTAGAACCCTACACTTAGCCTTGCTGAATCTCATCCTATTTGTCTCTGCCTACCCATCCAGCCTGTCAAGTTCCATCTGCAGGGCCCTCCTGCCCTCCAACAGATCAACACTTGCTCTTAACTTGGTGTCATCTGCAAACTTACTGGTGATGGACTCAATCCCCTCATCTAGATCATCAATAAAGACACTGAACAGGATCAGGCTCAGCACTGATCCCTGGGGCACACCACTAGTGACTGGCAGCCAAGTGGATGTGGCACCACTCTCTGGGCCCAGCCCTCCAGCCAGTTCTTGACCCATTTCGGATTAAATCTGTTCAAGCCACGAACTGTCTTTAAATTGCTAGGACTGATGGAGAATACCACCTAAAAGAGTGTGATCACCACCACATCTGGGAGTACATTACACTCTCATTTCCTCATCCCATGCATAGCCTAAATAGATTTATCTGCAAATGCACTCAGTGAGTCAGCATCCAGATCCTTGAGTGCTCTGGGATGACTGTGTTTTAAACATGGTGAGAGATTTTACACCTTTACACTTCTTCTCTTGATAGTTACAGGCCAAATTATTTTCTGATATGAAAGATCTCAGCTACACTTTCAGTTAATGAAACAAAGCTAACAGAGGACCAGCTTATCCCAGCAGAAAATCTCTGTTTTACAGCAAAATTAGAGGAAATGCAGTGGGCTTTCTGTAATACATGCAAGCCATTCTTAGCCATTCACATGGCTCACTATTTAGCCCATGAACCACTCTATTCATGTCACTAAATATTTATTCTGCTAAAGTCTCATTTCTTGCAGGGTGTTGTTCTCCCCCAGCTCCTCCTCTTGCAATTTAAAGATCTGACTTTACACATTACAGGTTTGGAGCAGTGTCATTTGAGGGTGGGGGCAAAGCAGGGGGGGATTGGATAACTGCCCAATTTCATATGATAAAAGGGAAATTCTCCTCTGTCTGCAGGAAAATCCCCAGGGAACAGCGTATGAAACCCAAACTTAAATAAAATCATATCCTGTTTGCAAACATCATATTCCCTTTGCTTCTCAGTAATCTGGACCCATAAACCCCAGCACAGCTTGAGAGCCCATTCCTCATCTAAACAAATGCCATAAGCCCCTTTATACTTTTACAGCCATGTCAGAAAATAATATTGACTGCCAATAGTGATGTGATTGGAGTTGCCTCCTCTGAGCCATAAAAGAAGTAGTCTGTTATCAATTTCTCTAAATGCATCAAGGGAATTATGGGTTGGTTCAGTTCCAAGTTATAAATGACAATTCAAAAGCCGCAGAAGCGTTTGAAGCTGGGAGCCGATGATGACATTATCATAAAAGCCTGCTCTTCTTTGCTTTGGTGGGGTTTGTGTTTTTTTTTTTTTGGCCTATCAACTAGACAAAAAAAATATGGCTGAGAAATGACTTCAAGATTTCTTCACACAGCAGCAGGTCAAACAGGCAGGAAAACAATCACTATTTTTAGTGACAGACTGAGGCAAGGAGATGAGACTTGCTCCCATTAAAAGTAGATTTCTGCTTCTCTTACTGTCATTTTCACAGCACAGCAGAAGGAGGGGAACTGCAATAGATCAAGTGATCAGTTACAGCCAACTGATCATTACGGATCAGAGCATCTGCTTGCAGATGAAAAACTGCAGAATGGCCTGATAATCATCAGAACCAAAACCTGATTTCTGATTATGCTCCCCATTTGGCCACTTCACCTGCAATCTAGCCACATCTCCTGGAAACCTTTTCACATTCCAAACCTCTGACCAGCTGCAAGAAACATCTCTTGTTATTAAAACTGCTGGCTGTAGACCTGCTAGTCTCTCTCCGACACAAAGAATTTCATCCTCTCAATATTAGAATGCTTTAACAACAGTTGGTTCTGGAACACCAGAAGATTGAAAGAAGAAAAAGAATAAAAAGTATTATTGCAAGAGGGAGCTCACATACCTCAGCGGATGTTATGCAGCTGAGCCTAGATAGTCCTCTGATAAAAGATTAACCATCATTGAAAGAAAAGTTGTTATAGGCAAATTTAGGAGGCTAAATTTAGACAACATTTTTTTTTTTTTTCCTGTGCTATCTATTCAGTTTGGCTCTCAGTGTGAAACAGATTTGCTCTTTTAGATAAGAGAGCTAATTGTTACTTACATAGCTCCTTATAAAGTGTGTTGTTTGAGTTCTTCTGAAAGCCTAACATACACCAAGCCAAATTTGCCAGTGACCCTGACATAGTCAGTCCCTATCACTACTTGAAAGGCAATGCATGTGGATGAGAAGTGTTTAGACAATCAGTAAACAGCAGCTGTACATGCACTCTGCACTGGTACAAACAATTTAGAGCCATGATGGAACAGGATCAGAAACTTCGGTTGTAGACACTTTCTATACCTCCCTGGAGGTGTCCAAGGCCAGGTTGGATGAAGCCTTGAGCAACCTGTTATTGTGAGAGGTGTCCCTGCCTACAGCAGGGTGTTGGAACTGGATGATCTTTGAGGACCATTCCTACCTAAACCATTCTCTGATTCTATGATTCTATACTGTAACTTTCTTTTACTGTAACTAAAACTAATGTTCAAAGAAGAGGATCCCTAATCTTGACTAGTTTATTGGTGCTGTAAGAATAGGGTTAACAACAAACTCAATCATATACTAGCATTAGGGGTTACAGAGGTTAGTTGGACCTTTGTGAAGAATGCAAGCCATCTTAAATTCATGCCAGTGCACTCTTTATTGCCCATCAGCTGATCAAGTCCTCAATGCCTATGAAGTCATAGGTTCCAGCCCTTGCTCTAAAAGCAGTTTCCATTTTGTCCACTGTGCTTCCACATTAAATGTCTACACTGTTTGTGGAGCAGGCATTCTCATTATTTGTAAATGTATGATAAGTTAAATCATAGCCTAGGATACATGAGCTTTATTCTACTTATACTCTGTCTTATTGCCCAGTGCTCTTTCCAACAGTGGCAGAGCTTCAGTGCATGGTCCCCAGTCAGAAACAGTCATCTCCTCAGTGCTAACAAGATCTGTGAAGAGATGAGGTCTCTGATATTAAATCCAGGCTGGCAGTGGAGAGCAATGGGTCTAGGTTTCTCATCCACTGTGTGAATAATCTAACCACTAATATATCTAATAATAGAAGAGCTGTGTAATAACAGCCAGTGAGGTCCCCCGTATGGTTAGAAGACAATAGGATCAAAGAGCTCTGAAAATCATCATTTGAGAGGCAGCCATAAAGTCTCCTGCAAGAATGATTTTTTTTTGCCTTCTCATTGTATTCTTTACCAAACAAGCAAACAAGCAAATAAATGAGAACAAAAATTACTTATTCCATTCCACCTTAACATCTTTTCATGAATTTGCATAATCTTACTGCTTTACATTGATTTCTGCTCAATAAAGTTGAAAGCTACTAATTAGCAGTGCTTCTTATTTCTTTCTACCATCATTTTTGAAAGTAAACTTAAGAATGTTCAGTCTGGAGAAGAGGAGGCTCCGAGGCAACTTTATTGTGGCCTTCCAATATCTGAAGGGAGCCTACAAAAAAGCTGGGGAGGGACATTTTTAGGCTATCAGGTAGTGACAGGACTAGGGGGAATGGAGCAAAGCTGGAAGTGGGGAGATTCAGATTGGATGCGAGGAGGAAGTTCTTCACCATGAGAGTGGTGAGAGCCTGGAATAGGTTGCCCAGGGAGGTGGTCGGGGCAACATCTCTGGAGGTGTTTCCAGCCAGGCTGGATGAGGCTGTGGGCAGCCTGATCAGGGTTGGACTAGGTTATCTTTCGAGGTCCCTTCCAGCCCTTAACATTGTGTGATTCTGTGTGTGTGTGCATCTGTGCACACAGTAGTATACAGGCGTGCATGTGGACGTGCACCATCTACATGTGAATGTTTAATGTTAGCTGAACACATACAGAAATGACCCCCAGTTTTCAAAATTAACAAGTTGCTAGTCACCAAGTTCCAAATTTTAGGCAGAATTCTCAGCAAACCAAGGCCATAGCAGAGAAGATTATGATTACCATTTCCTGATTCTGTGTTCCTTAACTCATGACTTAAAAATCCTCAAGATTTACTAAGTACAGAAAGCTAAAATGGAGTTTTGTTTTGTTTTTTTCTTTTTCATGCGTTACAAAATGAGCATCTTTTCTGTCAGGTATATCATAACAATAAAACAAAACAACACTATAAACAAGACTAGCGTCATATGGAATTTATCCTTTGTGAAGGGTAAAATTAAATAAAACTTTAGGAGGTTGCATTGAAAAGTGTCCTCCAGAGATTGTGAAACTCAGAAACAGTGAAAGGGAAGTAAAACATATATGCATAAGCCAGCTAGCCCATTAATATCTAGGACTATCATTATTTCACTTAACTGTTGACATCAGTAAATAATGGACCCAGCTAGACCAAAAGGGTCGAATACTTCTGTATGAGCATGCCCTGGATATGAAATATTATTTCCCCCCTGATATTATCCTCACTAGAATATAGTAGGAACATGCTACCAGCATCAGTAGAAATTCTTCATTCTAAATGTTTTTCATTCATCCAGATTAATTCTTTTTTCATATCGTATGAACCGATTTTTGTCTGTACATTTTCATCTGCTGTGTCCCAAAACTCAAAAGGCTGTTTGTCAGAACGAATCCATTTGAAAACAGGACATAACAAATGCTCAAATAATGTATTAGCTTAACAACACCCAAGTTAATAGCAAGCAGCGAGTGAGCACTTCTCATGCTAAATGTTAGCTTTGGTAATTCTTTTCTCCTTTCTGAGAAATGTGAAGCTATTTTTACTTTTCAACGGGGCACAATGATGCAGAAACTCATTCTGCTATAACAACTGCACTCATATTACCTTCCTCAAGTAACAGAGCTCACGTGAAAAAGCCATAGTGGGGCAGCAAAGCAATGTGCATGTGATCACAAAATATGTTTCTGTCTAACAGTTCCACATGCCCATTGCAATATACTGTCTTTAGTGTCTATGAAAACACAGTATGAGGATGGCTCAGGTTTCAAATCTACATTTTTTTATCAGCTTCTGAAGACTTTGAGCAGATAATGCAATAGTACTAAAGAGTTCAATACACATGTTGTGTGCTGTCCCTCTTGTGGAAAAAAAAAACCCAAACATCTACTTACCCCAAGTCCCCCACAAGGCAACAAGGAAAAGAGCTTTTGAGACACGTTTCCTATATATTAAACAAACAAACAAACAAAAAGAAGCAGTAAGCATCATTTATCAAAATGACATTTCAATACTGGAATAGTAATCACTCTTTTTTTTTTATGTCATTCAGGTTTCAGTATCACACCTTGAAAATGCCATATATTAGAATTGAAAAGATATTAACAGCACTTTGCAGATCAGCCATGGGATGTTTAAGGCACTCTTTTGCATCAGTGACAAAGCTTAAGGTTGGTAAGCAATCAAAGGGGTGTGGTGATCAAATCTCCCCAGAAATTCAGTCTGAACTAGGGTGACTAATTGTCCCAATGGCTCTAGATGCTAAGCAGCTTGTCTAAGCTGGTTGGCTCTGTTTCTTCTACAGCTCTACCCAGCCTAGATGACTGATGGGATGAATTGTACTTAAGTGCCTATGTCCTTTCAATGACCACAGAAAGCCTCATTAAGGTTACGAGATAACTGATTTCTTCATTGTGGTAGTTTAAGGCTCCCTGGAAAATCGTGCTTGTAAATTTAGCTTTGCTGTGAAATATAGCTTTATCTTACTTCCAAACCTTCTGGGCTGGTCTGGTAAATTTCATTTTGGTAAATTTCAC
>VWZI01014519.1:277257-329941 GCA_013396835.1 Psilopogon haemacephalus
AAAAAAAAAAAGTACATCATGGACTTTGCAGAACAAGAAAAACATTGAGATTTCATTAAAAGAAGAGTGTGGAAGGGTTCTACTAAGAAACAGTGAAACCATTACTTAGCTAGACTCACAAAAAGGAAAGAGCTCACAACACTTTTTGCCAGAAATGAAAATCAGTAGCAAAAAAAGGCAAACCCTGAAAATTAATTAAAGCTAGAATTTCACTTTGTATTTGGAGCTGATGTCCCAGCAGAACTTGCTAAATAGCAGTCATTTATCAGTAACGCCCCAGGATACCTCCAGAGTACTATTTTGAAAGATACTGTTGTGGTTTTTGGGTTATTTTTTTGCTTTGGGGGGATGTTTTTTAAATTTTTGTTGTGGGTTTGTTTTTTTTTTTTTAAATCAGGATAGAGTTTGCAGTCACCAGAAAATCACTTGATTGAAAAAAAAAAAAACAAGAAGAAGATAATTTACTGACAGAGCTATAAAAAAAAAAAATCCAAGATTTGTATTCTAAAATTTCAACCCACAAAGGCAGTAGATTTGTTGGTCAAATGAGGTGCTGGGGCATCCATCACTGACTGAGGTTGGGGCACCTAATTAAGTCAGTGAGGCTGCTAAGGAAGTTGGCAGCTGCAAACTGAGAGTCTGGTGAGCTGGAAAAGTGATGAGCAAAACCTCTTTTAAAGAAAAAAAAAATGCATTCTGTTGTGAAAAGTCACAGTTTGGGGAAATATTATCTTTTTCCCCGTGTTGTCCCTCAAGCAAAAAAACAAAACCAAAACCCCACATTTTTGCTAAGTAGTCATTTTCCCACTAATTGGAAATAGCAGTTGCACAAGTGCACTGTGAATACATCTTTTAGTTGTCCTTGAACCACTGCCTCACTGTCAGGGATGCGTTGACAGCATATTTCTCACTTTTACAAACTCAAAATCATGGGAAACTTGGGTTTTTTGAAACACTTTCTTAATTATGGTTGGAGAAGGAAAAAGCAAACAAATTCCTAAGACCTGTTTGACAACAGTCTGCCTTTGAGCTTATTCTGTTGTACAAAATCATAATTGAGGCATAGGAATTTCCATGTAAACGTGTTTTGTTTTTTTTTTTTTTCACTGTGAGGGTGCCACAACACTGGAACAGGCAGCCCAGGGTGGGGTTGGAGTCTCCCTCTCTGGAGATACTCAAGACCCACCTGGATGCGTTCCTGTGTGATCTGCTCTAGGTGATCCTTCTCTACAGGGGGGTTGGACTGGATGAGCTTTTCAGATCCATTTCATCCCATGACATTCTGTGATAACAGGATGTGACACATAGTCTGCATATTGGTTTCCTTTGTGTCAAGTCAATGTAGTGCACCTTAACTTCTTGCTTAAAACACCACACTGCAATCTGATCACTCAAAAACTTAGGGACACAGTAGCGTAGGAGTTGAAGTGATCATTGACAGTAGATGCATTTGAAGGCCCTGATGCAGGGAAAATAAAGTCAAGAGTTCAATCCAATTTCTACTCTGAAAATATTAAGAATATGTGAATAGTAACTGTGTGCATAACTCCCACTGATTTTAATAGTTTATAGCAACTGTGCTTTGCTGTTTCTCAGAGCAGAGGTTTTTTTTTTCCTGATTAAGGACACTGAAATAAGCATTAATTGACAGGCTGCACATTTCTAGCTCTAGCAGTAGTTCAATTTCATTTCTTCAGGTGTTACTTTTCTGTTCAAAAGAAACAGAAGCTACTTGTTAGCCAAAAAAACAACAAGAACAGGGAGCAAATGCTCTTCTGGAGCATAAGAGAAGAACAGAGCCTGTGCCTCTATGGGTGGATAGAGGAGTAAGAAAAGGGAAAGGTTAGGTACTCCTAAGATGCAAAGTCATAATTTCATGGAAAAATTTCTATAAGGAAAAAAAAAAGCAAAGCACTTTCATTGAAATAGAAATGAAAACAATGTTCATTATTGATGACATTTTTTTAAATAAGGAATATTTCCTTTAGATTTTTCTCCTTTGCTATAAACACCACTTTAAATTCCTAGCTATACCAAATTGTTCATTTTAATGTCAGGATTGGTTAGGTTCAACCTCACCGACCTGGCGACAACAAAAGATGGAATGGTCACACTGCATTTTGAGAAATACAAGACACAATAAAGTTCCTAATAACAGCAGTCTGGAAGCCTGAATGATTAGAAAAAAACAGGTACATGGAAAAGCAAGCGAGGAGGGTGTATAATTGACTACTGTCTTCATCATCTGTGAGATGCAGCAAGAAAACATCCTAGAAACAGGTAAGAAAGGGCTTTCTTCCAAGGATACACTCAGAATATATGCTAGGATTGTGATCTTGATACCATCTTGGAGAGTTAACATTTAGGACTAAGTGTCAAATGAAAAAGGCAGTGTCACGTAAAGAACTGTGATCAAAGAAATGGTTTTCTCAGATTGTGTAAGCAAAGCTTTCTGCATTCTCTAGAAGTAGGTAGAAACACAGCAAGAGTACCTGGGCCCATTCCTCATAGCTGCAACTGTACACTGCATCCCATATGCTGGCCAACCACTGAGATCCAAAGTGGCAACAATATTTTATATCAGGGCATGTAATATTAAATAAAGTGAACATTAAATCAAAATTATTAAACCCAAAATTTAAATTAAGTGCTTGGCTCTCTCAGAAAACCTGAACATTTTCACAATGTTGATGAACTCAAACGGAAGTGTTTGTAATTTTTGTTTTGCAGGAATTTAGAGGTTTTTCTTGGAAACAATTTTTGTTGTTTAGAGTGGTTTTGTTTGTTTTTTGGGAGTTTTTTTCAGTGTTTTTCTTTTAAAGGGGGATTTTTCTGCCTTGGAAATTCAAGCCCCTGAGAATATATCATACTGTATTTTTCAGTTTTGCTGTTGCCTTGGCTAAGAATATGTATGAACTTAGATAACATTCTGATCAAGACATTCTTCTCGTCTACTTTTATGACTCACTGAAGCAGCAGCCTGCCTTACAGAACAAATTCAGCATTACTTTCCAAAGCAAAATAATGACTATGCATTACCAGAACAGTGTCTGCAATTTCTTTTCATGGCTAATATTGGTTTTGTTCGGGTTGGGTTTCATTATAGTTAGGAAAAGCTCCACATATTAGAATAAATGTTACTAAAATAGCTGAGAATTAGGACGTTGCACCTAGTGTGCTGGGACATAAAGGGCAAGATTTCACTCACACATGATTTTTAAAATGCACTACTTTTTTGTGTGTGTGTGATTCCTTTCATATTCTTGATAAATATTGTGCTAGAGTCATGGGAGAGCTCAGTTTAACCCAAATTTTCTATTATAACAAGCATACACTGTTCACAAAGATATTTGATGTGAAAATCCTATCAGCTTTCTGCTATTTCGTACATCCACAGGTCCATTTCATATTTTAATGTCCTCCCTCCCCTCTTTTATTCAGAAAGAGATCATATCCTGCGTAATGGGAAGACATCACAAAATAAAGTTCTCTTATTAGCGTGGTATCTCCGCTCTGTGTGGTTGAAATAATTGAAATAAAGCAAATGAGAACAGCAAACAAGCACTCCTGACAAGCAAGTGTATTTTAAACTCCCCTTTTCAAATCAAAGAACACAAGGAGATAAAAACCAACCATGTTCAAATCTATTGAGCTCCAATGGAGAACCAATTGCAGTAAAGGGTTAACACTTCAGTGATTTTTTTTTTTTTTTTAAGTGAATGAGGAGAAACTTCTATCACTGCTTTCCAGCCTGTGCATTTTGCTAATCTATATTTGGCTTCTATTGTAACATTCTCCTTCCACATAGCAATGCATTTGGAAAAAGTGAATTTTTGTCACACTGCTTGCCAAGAGTT
Source organism: Psilopogon haemacephalus (assembly GCA_013396835.1). Taxonomy (NCBI): domain Eukaryota; kingdom Metazoa; phylum Chordata; class Aves; order Piciformes; family Megalaimidae; genus Psilopogon; species Psilopogon haemacephalus. The sequence continues at coordinate 281,115 of VWZI01014519.1, forward strand.
TTAAACTGACACCAGCTATGACTAATGACAGTGCTGGAATGTGCTGTTCTCAGTAGAATAGAGGCCTGTACAGACCTAGGAGTTTCCTGGGGTCCAGCTTCTGTCTGTTCAGGGGGCTGGTGCCATACAGCAGTGAATGATGTTCAGAGTGAACCAGCTGTATTTCCTCCAGACTGGCTTTTCGACCTCGAATTCGCTGAAAGAAAACAGCAGAGGCCTACAATATTCCACTGACAATATTTAGGGAGAGAAAAAAAAAAAAGGAAAAAGAAAAGAAAAGAAAAGAAAAGTAAAGGTCCGAAATAACATTTAGTGTGATTAATAATGGGTTGAAATTGCGTCATGCAGGAATGTGACACTGATTTGTTTATTAAAGTAATGCTGTATGAAAAAAACAAATGCATGTGTGGTTTATCACAAATGCTTCACTGAAGTCTTAGCAGAGTTAATGCAAGGTTTCACATCCAAGGAAAGGATTCTGCCTCTTTTCTGCCTTATGGGAAGAGATACAAAACAAAAGGTGGAATATTTCTTAACTGGCTAGGAAAAAAATCAAATTCAAAAAGCAAAAACTTATTCACACCTGTGAGCTGCAGATGTGCTCTAAATGAGGACAAATGGTTTCTGCATCACTACCAGTACTGGTGATTTATGCTGCTAGAAAGACCATGGTCACAGAGAGGAGAGCCAGGGAGAAGAATAAAAGTAGAGTTCAAATGGTTTAATAAAATATGTATTTATTTTTTTTTTTTCTTTAATGTATGTTCAGTAACCCAGCATCATTTTTGCTGTTATGCATGCTGACTCATTCGCTTTCTTACATTTTTGTAAGTGGGGTTTGCCTCTTTGTTTCTTCAGCCTGTACTCTCCCCACTTAAATCAGTGTTAAAAAATGTGGGATGTCATTCTAGAAATCCATCGATAGGTAATCAGCTCAATAAACAGAAAGGAAAGAAGGAAGAGAAGACTAAACTAATGCTTCCTCATTCAGCAGATCTGTTCCTTGTATGTATTTGGATTTAAAGCCTGGCATAAAAATATTCAGTTCTCTTCTTGTGCTACTGCTGCACAAAATCAAGCAGTTTCTTGTTTAGGTTTGGGCATAATAAACAGCACTGTCAACAAAGTTCTGGTCCCAAGATCATCTTTTCTGTTGATATTGGATAACACAGAGCGAAGAGCCCCAATTTAAAGGTCTTGGACTCCGTTTGCAGATCTGGTCATTAGCAATACCTAGGGCAAAACCTCACAGAACTTAAGACTGTGGATCTGTCCAGTTGTCCAAGTCTACAGATAGACAGGTACAAAAGTTATCTAAATAGACCATCCTGGTTTTAATAGGTTGATTTACCTGCTAAAAAATTCCACTTAGAGATTTTTAGAGCTGAAGTCGTAATTCTCAATATATCCATCTCCTATTCATGTACCAGGAGAGGAAAGCAATATTACAAATACTAAAGAGAGCATGACTGTGGAAGAAAGGAGCTGCCTAGGGAGGGTCAGAAGAACCATACCTGATTTATACTGAGTTAAGCAGTGCCATTTTTTTTCTGACTAATCACAAAAATTGTCCTAAGAGATCTAGATGATTGTGAAACAAACTTCCCCTCTGGGAAATGGTGGAAGCCCTATTTCTTGCAGTGTTTAAAACTTCACTGGATACAGCAGCGGGGGAAAAAATATTTCAGGGAATGATCCAAGAACTAAATGACTTAATAAACCCTTTTTCTTCTCTAATTCCTTCAGGCCTCTCCCAATCTCACATGAGATTTCAGCAGTGGACTCACATCCTTTTAACACACAGTTACACAATCAAAATCAGCACATTATGTTACTTCATCAAGTCAGTAAACTCTGTAATGGTTCTTCTGGGCCAGATAATATGTTTTTTCTTCACAAGTGAGGTGACTAGTAACATTCATGTGTTCATCCATCCTCATTAAAATCCATCTTTCTAATAAGATGCTTCAAGAGCCACATACCAAATTCTTCACAGCAAAACTGGGAAGTGATGCTGACTTACAGAGATGATCCAAGAGCTGGAACACCTCTGCTGTGAGGTGAGGATAGGCTTAGGGAGCTGGGGCTGATCAGCTTAGAGAATAGAAGACTCCAGGAGAGGACATTATAGCGTTACAATACCTGAAGGGATCCTACAGGAAGGATGGAGAGGGACTTTTCATAAAGATGTCTAGCAATAGGACAAGAAGAAATGGTTTTAGGCTGAGGGAGACTAGGCTTAAACTGGATGTTAAAAAGTTCTTCAGTATGAGGGTGGTGGGACTCTGGAATAGGCTGCCCATGGAAATTGTGGATGCCTTCTCCTTGGGGGTGTTCAAGGCCAGTTTGGATGAGGCCTTGAGCAGCTGAGTCTAGTTGAGAGGCATTCCTGTCCATGGCAGGGAGGTTAGAGTAGAGGATCTCTAAGATCTCTTCCAACTTAAGCTATTCTGTGGTTCCATGATTCTATGTGTCTATGTCTGGCTCTTTTTAACATATTAAATGCTATATCCTTTGGTCTATAAGAAGACCTACAGCTAATCATTATTCTTGCCAAAGGGAGCTCTGCGACATCCTATGGAATATTGGTGATTAGCTCTAATAGGGCAGAGTTTGGAAGTGGTCTCCTTAGAATGTTTGGCCAATGAGCTAACTACTACCCCATATTGCCATCTGGTTTCTCTTGGGAAGAAATAGCTTGTGCAGAAACAGGTTTGATGTGGAAACCTCTGGGCAGCCTGTTCCAGTGCTCCATCACACTGACTGTAAAGAAGTTTCTCCTCTTGCTGAGGTGGAACCTCCTGTGTTCTAGCTTGTACCCATTGTTCCTTGTCCTAGCAGTGGGCACCACCAGAATAATGCACATGTCCACACTGCTTCTGTGTTCCCATCTCTTCATTTACTGATCTTTTCATCCCACTCTTGTAGTATCTCTGCTTGTCAAGCCACTAAAATTCCAGCTGTTTAGGTCTAAATAGAGGAAAAGAATACTTTGTATTAAAAATTACCTGCAAGAATTGCTAAGAGCAGTTCTTCTTACACAGTGATGTCAGATCTACAAAAGCACATGCCATACATCTGTTGCTAGAATCTGGAATCGTGTAACTTCAGTTATGCAAGCAATGGTTTCTGGCTCTCACTGGCATGAGTTATCAGACACCATAAAATATGCATTTGCATAACTTTACACATGCACTTTCATCCACATCTTTTTTATTTTAAAGTGTCTTTTCTCATTTCCATCGGCCCTGGTAGTGTCAAAAGGCTAAAATGCAGGAGAAAGCAGACAACTGGCGTGAAGCCAGTGAAAAGGGAGAAATAGAATAGGTGAACTTATGAGCAGTATTTGTTTTATTTGGGGGATGTGAATGCTACATCCATCCATCTCCTACATCCTTAGTAGAGGGCAGGTCATCCTTCTCTAACGTGCATGACAGTTTGTGTGTTGGTTTTCTCCTCTGACATGTGCAGCTCCCTCATCAGCTGAGATATTTATATACCTCAAGAGAGCAAAATACTGCACCTGAGTGCTTCAAACAAATCAGTCTAGAACTGGAAAGTTTTTCTCCCCACAATGGGAACTTTAAGGTCAGAAGACTGTCTAGTCTGGTCTTACGCTTAAAACAGACCATTAAATTTCCATACAGATGGCCTCTATTAACCTGCAGATTTTGGCTAGACTGAGCAGACTAAACTCTTGTACACTCAGATGTTCAAAAAGACGAAGGTGACATTGCCATTTCTGTCTGTTAAGCTAACAGGAATTGTTGACATAGCTTAAGGAGTATTTCTCACTTGTGTCTCTCCCTGCAAGGCATTCATTGCCTTTCCTGCAGCTATTTGTATGGAGGCAGTGTCTCTGAAATTCCTTTAGGCTATCTAGTTTGTAAAGAGGTCTTCAGACTTTTTAACTACTTTTCTGGGATTCTTCATAGTTGCTACATTCCCTCATGTGTTTAAAAATATGCACAGGCAAGGTGGATATTTTGCCAGTCAGGACACTCACATGGCTTGCTCCACATATGCACCCTCATGGAGATGCTCCCTTCATGTGTTTTGGTCTCTCCAGTGCCTAAACTGAATGTTCAACACAAAGATTTTTGAATTAAAGACTACAGTTTCCTATATTAGTTCTTCCTTAGTGGTAAATTGAGGTTCAGAGGATGGATTTATATACATACATACATATATATATATATACACACACACATATATTTCAGTCTATGTGATCTGGAAGACACAAAGGTTTTTAAGTCTTTACATTGTTTCCTTCTCTCCCCTTCAGTCCATGAGATGTGAACAGCATGAGGTCTAAGATGTCTCCCTAATCCAGAAAACTACCCAAATTCCAAGCTGAAAAGAAAAAAATGTTGCTGGACCACAGTCCCTACAGGAAGTAGAGGTGGGGGCACAAAGTGGAACCACATCTACATTCTTCATTTCCAAAACTGTGCTGATCAGTGTAGCCTAATGTCATTCATGTGTGCATAAATTATAGCCCCAAAGGAGGTATGTAAATACTTCCTCTCCCTAGAACAAGTAGAAAGCAGACACCACTACCAAAACACAATTTAGTCCTTTTTTTTTTTTTTTTTTTTGTTGTTGTCCCAGAGGTAGGGCAGCTATGCATTGCTCTTTACCATGAAAATATTAGGAGAAAAGCTAAATAAAAAATGTTTAAAAGGATGTTTTTATGCCAGTCTTTGAATCTATTTGCTGCCCTGTTCTGGTACTGTATTTGATAACTCTGTTCTGCATCTGTCAGTCTTTAACTGAAACAGAATAAATATTTCAGTAAAGATAAACAAAACTTTTAAACTAAGACAAAAATATAATGTGTTAATTATATTTTTCCAGCACATATATACCACTGCTATAAAAAAGTGCACTATGGGAGGAAATCATTCCACTCTCTTGCCCTGGACTCAGTCAGAGACTGGTCTCTCAAGTCTGTCTTTCCAAGCTAGCCATGGTCCAAAGGCATTTCTCCTTTGTCTTGGGGAAGGCAATGGAGGAAGTAATCTATCTATTTGGAAGAGTGATAGGATTAAAAAAAATAAATAAATCTGAAAGCTATAACTTCTTTCTCAATTTAGCAAAACTCCTCTAAGCTGTTGCTTGAATAACTCTAGAGCTCAAATATCTATGGCTAGAAAGACAAAATACAGTCTGGGGAAGCAAGTCCTTTTGGCTGTGTCTGCAGCAGCAAATTAAGCAGTGCCAGGAAACATTCCCAGGCAGAGGAACACAATCATCTCTGCTATTAAATTGCTAAAGTGGTCCTTCACACTGTTTTGGCTGAGTAGCAACTAGCACGCTCCCAAACTCCCAGACATGGTTTGGTCACTGGCATGGGTGAGGGAGCATTCCTGGTAGCATGAACATGGGCCTTTCCATGCCAGTTGGCTGCAGGGATAGAGAACAGTCCCAGGCACAATTTATTTTGCACTGAAGACACAGTTTTGAGTACTCCAGTAAAACCTGGGGATTTTACCAAGATATTTTTAAAAGTACTATACATGGAGGCAATATGATATATATACACACAAATATATAGATGTAGGTACAGGTATAGATATAGATACATAAAAATTGCTTCTACCATCCTATACTCAGAGATGACAGCTCTTTGTACACTTCACTAGTGCATCTCTCCAGGGCCATAAACCTGAGCTGCATGAGAAGGATTAATACACACCACATGATTTAGGAACCACATTTTTCTTCTTCCTATGGACAACAAAGACTGTACAGATACAGATTGTTCATTTTCATAAGGGTTTCTTGTTAGAGTAAGAAAATAGGAAAAGTCTCTTGGCACAAGCCTGTGGCTAAGGATATACACATTGCTAGGTAACAACATCTGAGAAACCTCTGACTGAACTAGCTTTAATCCTGGAACACCTCATCAGACAGTGGTATTGCAGCCCTCTTGTGGGATTACTGCTCTAGTAAAAGGAAACAAAACAAACAAAAAAAAAAAAGATTCACAGTCACTGCAGAGGATTTCCTAAGTGGCTTTTACAAGCTGCTGTTCCTAATATGCCCTTCAGACCTGATGCACGAGGCAGGGAATGCAGCAAAACCTGACCAGTAATCTCCTCACTCCTTTTGACAGAAACTGTGGAAAATTGTGTTGAGAAAGTGTATTATGAAATACTTCTGTCCATGAGAGGACATTTGGAAGTCAGCAAAAGAGGCAATGCAGTTGCCCATGATGCTTTGACTCCACATCCTCATTGTGGTATATTCCAGAGCGCAGTTTAACGCTGCAATTATTTCCTGAACAATGCGATAGTGACACAACAGTGTGACACACAGTGTCACAACAGTGGTTTAGTGACACAAGTCACACATTCATCTGAATAACTTCTCTAAAGAATCAGAGTGCCAATTACTGAATCCCACAGCCTTCCTTGTTTTGAAAAGTGAGCAGATTTAAGGATGTTTGATGTCAAGCAAGCACTAGAGAATTCAGTGAAGCAAAGAACAGATTCTGTCATCTGTGCTTAGCTACTTAAGAGAATCAAGACTAAACCATCATCTCCACAGCACCTTCACAGTGAGGTTCATCACAGTTTAATCATCAGAGTTTACATGTTGACAGCCCATTTCACATTCCAGCCTCATTTCAAAGTGCATATTTGGAGTCAAACTTAACTGAATGCCACTGTAGAGTGAAGTGACTTATTTCCTCTCTTCCCACTCACTGGAGTTTGAAAGACCTGATAGGCTATATTTCAGTTTTTGAAATTGCAGAAGTCTAAAAAGAAACTTTAAATCTTCCAGGAAACTATTGGACTGCACACACCTTAGACTAACCTATAGCACTTCTCTGATTTACACCATTTGCAGATCCACACAGTTCACTGTTCAGCAATACCTCTCTATTGCTGAAGAAAGCACTTTCTTTTCAACTTATTCTCTCTCTCTCTTTTATTTTTTTTTGTGTGTGTTTTCTTTATAATACTAGTCCTGAATCAAGAAGGCAACTAGGCCTTATTTTAATAAAGCACTCAGCAGTGTGTTTTACTTACTCCTGATGTGATCCCACCAGAGCAACAACTCACGTGATATGTGGCCTTAAGGGCCTTGCTGAAAGAAAGTCTCCTTGAAGACTGAAAATATTATCCAAGCTAAAAGAAAGGAATTAGCCTGATAGAGTGCTGCCATCTAGTTAGATGAGTGTATACAACACAAATCCACTTAAGCGTGCTTGCAACATCTCACTGCCCATTATGCTAAACTACCTGCAGAAGGTCTTCCTGAGCTGTCAGTCACAGCTAGTCAAAGGGACCTATTGTACCAGTTGCTTTGGGTTTGTGAAAACCTACATATATAAAGAAAAGTCATTAAAGAAAATGGAACAGTTTGGGGTCCTGCAAAACATAAGCAAATGTGCGTTGAACTTTGTTAACTTGTGCTGCAGTTCAGTAAGCACCCTCAAGTCCCACAGGGTTCTTCAGAAGCTGAGAGTGCTGCACAACTCATGAGAAGCCATGTATGAACCTCAGAGCCCATATTTGATTTAAGCATGGTGTTTCAAGATGTGATTTTTGCAAGGAAAGTCAAATCAAAAGTTTCCCATTTACTCTGTTAAGGTCTAGAAGACTGTGATTGAATGCCTCAGTTTTAGGCAAGTGAAAATTATATGAAAACAGATTCAGAGTCTGAAATAAGACAAGATGTGATGTTGTGCTTATGGAGTGAGGCCGTAAGCACCATAACCAATGTTCTGTGCTATGACAGAAGTAAAATTCTTAGCTGCTTGAAAAAGTGGAGAACTGTGCTATTGGAAGAGCTAAGCTTGGCATTGGACTGCTGCTTGTCTACCTTCTTATATCAAGGTGGAGAGCACAGTCATCCCTGGGTTTTATATTCTGATGCATGTGGATAACTGACTTTCATTGTGTAAATTCTTTGGTTTTTGATAGGGAAGTGTGTTTTCCTAAAATTCACTGGTTTAATATTGTCAGTTAATTCCAAATAATTCCTAAGGCAAATGATGCTCTTATAACAGAAATAAGACCAATTTAGGATTAGTATCTGGTCTTATTTTTTATTTATTTATTTACCTCACACTTGTTTAGTAATCCAGTTTCTTGGAGCCTTGACCAGATGCTTTGGATCCTTCCAGCATGTTCAGGGTGATTAGCATAGTTGCCACACATACATTGGTGCTTCAGCATCAGACTGTCATAGACGACACCTTCAGCACGATAAGAAACAACAAGTGGGGAAAAAAATGTGAGTTATACTGTTCCATCTCAAACATGCTGTAGCAAAACTGGATTTTATTTGACAGTTAGACGAAAGAGAGTATTTTGGATCTTAATTCCCCTTCTGGAAAACTGAATATTGATTTACAGGGTACATCTTGTGATAGTGATAAGGCATAAATCAATGCTAAGCAACGATGCTAATAAATGTAATTAACTGTAAAGAAGAAAGAAATTGGGTGGTGTCTTGTTAAAGCTTGAATGGCCACAAAAACTCAGCCCTATTATGAATCACTTATTTTCTTTTCCTTTAGGGAATAAATTTGGTTAAGGCTATCTACAACAAGAGTATATGTTTATAGTTGTCTAAGGAAAATCATGCAGAAAAAAAACCCTTTTAAAATAAATCTGAATTTGTACTGCTTTACTAATACTTTATTAATTCCAGATCTCAGAACATATCAGATGAAAGATTCAGAATTGCAGCAGTGGCAGCCAAAGACTTTTTTCCTTAAAAAAATCCCACCCACTACTCAATTAGGACCAAATTCTGTTGTTAGGCTGCAATGCAAGGTTCCTTTTGAATTTGCTACGCTCATTTATTCAAGGACAGGCTAACTTTATATGGAACAGCTATCAATATCACATTGCCCTACATCCATGTATTGGGAGTAAAAGAGACCTTTCAAAGAGCAGGCTCAAGCTAAACTTAATTTTCAAGGCTTGAAAACACTGAAACACTGAAAATTTATTTATTTCCTTGTTTGCATTTCTCTCAGACATGTCTGGAACAAAAAATATTTTCCTTACCCCAGTGAATCATTTTCTTTTGGGAAAGATTTGATTTTTCTTCCCCTTACAGTTGAAAGGGACTCAAATTAATAGTTTCTCCAAGCTGAAAAACTTGGCATGGAAAAGGTCTTTCTTATGTGCCACCACTACTGGGGATGCCAACACAGTTTTGGGAAAATTGTGTTTGTCTGTTATTGAAAAGTCAGTCAGTGAAGGAAATACAGAATTGAAGTCCAGATTCAACATTGTGCTCAATACTACCCTCATTTAGCAAAGGTTTTGAATGGATGGTGAACTTTAATAATGTGTTTTAAAACTCTGTTGCATAAAAGGATGTATATGTTGCGGGCAGTGCAAAGTTAAGATTCTGAGATAATTTACTTAGAATCCAGCCAGAAATTATGCTTCTCTAGAAATATTTATGCTGCCATAATTCTTAGCTCATGCACTTTAGAACTGATCCCTTGGGATCTTGCTGTTTAAGCCAAAATGATAATACAACAATTGTGTTTAGCATAAGGGGAACACAAACATAATACCTGTGTGAAGCGTGGCTAAATTTATGCTAAATTATTATCTAACTAACAACAATTAGCAATAAATTCTTGTGTTTACTCTCTTGGTTTGTTTTCTTTTAAAGACAAAAAAAAAAAAAAAGACCCAGTGAAAATCTGGAGCTAATCAACTAATGCAGCTTAAAATTTCTGCTGGCATTTTCAAAGTAGTTAATAATTTCCTTTCTCTGCAGTTATTTGCTCTGTACCATTTATAAACTTTGCTGCTCTACCATCAGGTCTTAACAACTATTTGAAACAGTAAGTATGCACACAAATAACTGTGTGCTTACACCCCTTGCTTTCCTTTTCTTGGCACACAGTTTCAGCTTCTACAATCTGTGGCATACCCAGATTGTACAGTTTGCCAGTGGTCACTATGCCATTAGATCAGAAAGTTTTTTCTTCCCATCCCACTTGCCCGACAGAGAAGGTGTTTAGATGCTGCATGTACATGCATCAGGTCTTTCAGAAGCTTTTAGGCAAAGTAGGCAGTTACACCAATGAACTTGAATGGAAACACTTGTTAAGTGTTAACAAATGAAATATGTATCTGTATGTATTACTGTGTTCTTACAAGGTATCAAGATATTACATAATAATGACTCTTTTGGATAACTAATATCAAGGTTGCAATATGACTGTGTTCTTGTACAGTATCAAGATGTTAAATAATAATGACTCTTTTGGATAACCTGCATCAGGGTTGCAACTAAACTGGATTTAAAGTGAAATGTTGAAAGTGTGTATTCAGTACACCTCCTCTGAGTGACATAAGACATAAATATCTCTTTCTTAGCTGTAACTAAAAGAAAAAAGTAATTAATTATTTTGTCTAAATAAATAATTGGTTTAATCAAGTCAGGACAGTATTGCATGGCAGAAGCATCTGCTCCAAACTTTCAAATGCTAAGATATTCACACCAATAAGTGCAAAATTTATTTATAGCAGGATTAATTGATTTAAGAAAAGACTTAAATATACGTTCTCATTTATTGCAAACATCTAAATTGATTTAGGATGTGCAAGTAATTCAGATGTGTGGCTGCTGGTCATGCAGCACATGTGCTTGGTACGATACCACAATGCAGCAGCAGAGCTTACTGCTAAAATTAGCCTGTAGGATTCCCCTAACAGGATTCAGCCAATAATCTCCCCACTCCAACAAACAGAGAGGAAGACAACTGTTTTCAATTGCAGGCTGCTGTGAAATATTAATAAAAGATGGTTATTCTGTGTCTCCAGAACAAATGCCTACAGCCAGATTCTGCTCTCAGATTCCTTGTGTAAATTCGAGCAGCTCCATTGAGACTGGTGGATTTATCCTGGATTTACACCAATATTACTGAGGTCAGAGTGTGGCCCCAATGACAGACTGGAATAGTGGCACCACTGAACCATATAATGATAAAGGACACAGGACAAAAGAAACAAAGTTTGCAGTAAGTCAGAAAAAACAAATTCTTCCTGGTGAGGACCCCTTAATACTCTTCCTTTCCAAAATATGTTATGTGGGTCAGCTACTTTTAGTAGTATTTGGAACAGAGGGGAGAGCAAGAGACACGAGAATTGTTGGCTAACACCATGGCTTTGAAGAAGGTGAAATGCCCTGGAGAACAACAGTGCCAATTAAAAAAAAAAAAAGAAAGCGAAGAATATCTAATAAGTTGTTTAGAAGAAAAATCTGAAATGAAGAATATCAAATTTTCTGTAAAACATCTAACTGAACATCAAGTAGACTTCATGGTTTTTTGCATCTTTAAGTGATTATCTTGTGCATATACTATGTATATATTGCATAGCTCACTCATAACCATCACCATTCTGATTTCCTTCAGACATCTGTCTAAGAGAATTTTCCCTCAGGACTCACAAAAACATAGGCTTATTTTGATCCCCCTGTAATATTCTGCCACAAAAGTTCTCCTTCTACCTTTTCCCTCTTCCAAGAATATATTGTCATAGGGAAAAAACAACAACAACAAAAAAGTACTAAGAAATAATTCAAGGCAGGGAAGTGTTTTTGTCTTGATTGCTAAAGCCTGAATTCAACCTCATTTCATGGTGTACTAGATTTTTCTCCTTTTCTACCCTCCCAATTCCTTCCTTCCCTGCTTTTTAAAACGGGAGTGTTGCTGTGGGCAATGACTGCTTGCATCCTGTACTCCTTTAAGGGAGTAAATCATAGATCTTTAATACAGCTCAGGTTGGCAGGGAGTTCCAGAGGTCTGCAATCCAACCCTCTGCTCAGAGCAGATCAAGCACTGTCATCAGACTAGGTTGCTCAGAGCTTTCATCCCCAAAGGATTTTGGAAAGGCTGTGTAAGAACAGATAAAAACTGGCTCCAGGTGTCTTTCTTTCACTGACTATTGAATCAATGCTGGGGCACACTGTCTTGCACAGTCACATACAGCCTGAGGAGTTCTAGGCTTTCAGGGCATGGAAAGTTCTGCCAACCAGTGTGAAAGGAATTAATGCTTCTGGCAAAATCTGAATAAGCAGTATGTCCAAGTATTCATCTGCCCTTTCTCATGCATAGAGTAAGTGAATCTTCACTTCTAATCATTCTGTAATGTTAAACTAAGATTCAAGCCTGTAAAATCTGGACCCTTTTGCAAGTGTGGATTGCCTGTAATAAGAAATGGTGTTTCTGTGGTAACTTTTCTTCCTTTCGCTGAAGGTTCAGGGTGTTCTAATCACTCTGCTTTGGATAGCCCAGGCTGTATCAACAGGATGTGTTCCCTGGGTGATAGAACCACCCAGGGCCTGATCAGAAAACCTTCCTCTGAAGACTCCACATAACCGCTAAAAGACACCACAGCTGTAGCCAGCAGCATCCTCTCGTCATTGCTACAGCTTTGGTCTTTCTGTAGGGAGAGCAGCCTTGCAGCACAGAGTGACTTGTCAAATGAAGACACTGAGAATTATATTGCAGCTTTCTTACTTAATGGTGATCTTTTTTCCACTCACTACTGATCTCTTGACAAAATAGGCAACAAAAACACAGAGAAAAAACCCCCAGATGATAGAGAAATGAAGGGAAAAGCTATAAATTACTTAAAGGCACCAAAAAAATGCACCTGTTGCTATATTGCCAGAGCCAGTCAATGATAATAATTTATGACTATGTGAATATTAACCCTGTGATTTATCAGCTGCACTGGTTGACTTGATGCCAGTGCAGCGTCATGAAACTGAGGGACAGTAAGGCTAAAACCGAATGCATTGCTGCAGGAGGTATTTGAGGCATTTAAATCTGTTGATCCTACATGAACAAACGCATTTGCCCTGCCTATTAAAAGCAGTCTTCAGGGAATCCTACCAGTTGTGTAGACATGCTGGCTGGGCTGGTCCACGTCTGGGTGAGGTAATGTGGAATCAGCAGGGGAAGACGGAGTCCTGGACACCAACCGATGTTTATCTAATCCTGCCATGCCAACTGTAGCCATCTGAGCCTGGTAGATTTGCAACTGGTGGACACGCCGATGTGCCATGAACTCCTGTTTCCAAGAAAACAGCACAGTAGAAAGAAATGTGAGACAGGATCAAGTAAGACACTGAGGGAAACATGTCAACAAATGAAGTTCATTAGGTCAGGGCTGTAATAAACAGTGTGGAAAAAACCAACCCTCAACAACTCGCACCTAAGTCCTAGTCAATAAATCCATTCAACAGATGTTTTCACACTGACAGTGTGGGCTGCTGACTTTGCTGGAGGGGAGGTGATGGCAGGCAACCTGTCAGCTCTCCCTGACAGAAGAAAAGACAGCTTCACATGCCGAGGCTCATAAAAGTCACATAATACAATTTTAGAACATTTATTTTAAGACCTTGCACAAATGAAAATAGAATCTTCCTACAGCACAAACTACTCAGTACCAAATTCACTGAAAGACTTCACAGTCAAGTTTCTTCGGAGGACTCAGTTTCAAGAGCTCCCTGGAAAGCAGGAGCAATTTGCAGATAGGTTTTCACAAATCATTTAGAAATTCAGGAGTTGTTACATGAGATCCCACTTAGGGACCTGCTTCTTTTATTTTATTTTTTTTTTTTCATAATTGCTGCTGGCTCTAGGCAGTGGCAAACACTTAGGAAAGGTATGCAGGTGTGAAGAGACTGCAAGAGAGTGAAAAGGAAGATTCTGGTGACTTTTGCCGACATGACAAAGGCTGAAGCTCTGCTGAAGTCAGTAGAAACCTTCCCGTTCACTCACTCCACAGAGCAGTACTGCTTCACAAGTCCTCTTTATTTTTCCTTGTGTGTGTGTGTGTGTGCACTATCCTAGAACCTCAACACAAAATCAATGCAAGAGATTTACCAACCACTTTGCAATATACACTCCATTGAAATTCACACTTCTGTCTTAGATTTGCAAACTGCTTGTCCTCACCTGTGCTCTGTAGCCTTGCATGCAGTTATATATATGGTGCATATATGTTTTGGATTTGGTGCTTTGGGTTTTTTTTAAACCTAGAATCAATTAGGAGTGCTGTATGTTGTTGCTTGGAACAGAAGCTCAGAGACCTGGCCTGGCCAAGGAAGGAGTGCTTGGGGAGGTGAAGTTGAGTTCAAGCTGTGTGGGAAGGCAGGTGGGAGTACCTGGGAGTACTCCAGCCCCTCACACTGCAAAATGAATCCACAGGTCATGGGAAGTGAGAATGTTTACCCTGCATGTAAAAAAAAGCAGCCTTTATGAAAACAAGTGCTCATCAATAACAGCTGAAATGAGAATAAATGCTTCAAAAGACAGTCTCAAACCCCACATTAATATCTAGGGTCACCACTTCAGTGAAAAGACAAAGGTCAGGGGAAGGGTAAATCACCTGGGACCTTGTCATAAGTGACTAAATAAAGAAAGAAAATATGAGCAGGCAAAAAGAGTTTTTCCAAGGAGTATCTTGGTTTATGGTAGTTGAACCATTTCCCTTTCTTTAAATACAATCTCCAACTTTTACTATTGCTTTTTTAATGTATGATGGCAGGATGGTTCCAGGAAATATTTCATATCTGAAGAGGTCTACGTATCCCCTTTCCTTTTATTTCTAGTATGCCTCAGTGCCTTACCAGAAGTTCTTTAACACATTATTTTAATTTGTTAATTAAGAGTCGAATATGTTAAATAAATTTGCAGAGGAGGTATTTTTTTTTGTGCGTACACATCTGATTGTAACCTTTGCTGGGAGTGTGAGTGCTTGGCAAGGACAAGTGAAGAATGTGTGGATGCTAATGGGTTCAATATTTTCCTTATGGCAAACAGAGAAATTCTTTTGTGAGGATTTAGCATTCACTGCGCTCAGTGCTGGCTTAGTGTTCAAAAAAGGAGGCACAGGATGTATTTTGCTGTCTGTGGCACCCTTACATCCTGCATCCCAGGGTCAAGTGGAGACAGCAGGACTGACAGCAGGACTGTCTGATGCTTGTGGCTTCACCATCTCCTGCCTACTATTCCAAAGCATGAGAGCCAGCTGAGCAGTTTCAAAGAAGAAAAGCTTCTTTCTTCACACAGAGTTTTACTGCCATAGATGAAATCAGCAGATTGGTGACATTTCTGCTCTCCTCAACATCATAGGTTGCATTCACTGCATTCATTAAATTGCTGGTATCTGTGTAATTCTTCAGTTAAGGGCATTTTTGATACTTTCAGTGCTCACACTAAGTAATGATAATTGAGGTCACTCTTCTACCAATTACTAGAACACAGAAGGGAAAAGGGTTTGCTCCCTATTGGAATGCTCTGGTAAAAGTGCATTGATGTATCCTGGCAGTCTACATTTAACAGTATTATTTAAATATATTTATAAAGGAAATCTTGGAAATGTAGCTATCAATGAGGGGAGATTAATAATGTGCACAAGTGTTTGTGTCTGGGCTTAGTGCTGGGAGACTTTAGAGATGCTTTGTCTGCCTTTCTTTTATTGTCATATCTGAAGTTCACTTGTGCACAATCTTTTTGAATGAAGCTGAAAGTTTGCTATTCAGTCAATAAATAGCAAAAATAATCTATCCAGGTGTTTGACCTGCAAAAGCCAATTTGTTTCTTTTTGTATTTGTTTCTTTTTGTGTAAGTTGTGTGTTTGTTTGTGGCTTTGTGTTATTTGATTGGTTGGCTCTTGGTTGTTTTTTTTTGGTGGGAGTTGTTCATTTGTTGGTTGGTTGGGTTTTTGCAGGTTTATTTTGCAGGGGTTTTTTTGTTTGTTTGTGTTTGGGTTTTTTTACGGTGTCTTGAAGAAGAAAAAAATGCAAAACCTGATCTACTGCAAAACTCACGAGAATCGGGGGTAATTTTTTTGATGCTAATCAACCTGTGTGAATGTCACCTAAAAGCCAGGCAGCCAGATATTGCAGCAATTTGTCAGAGACAAGAAGAGAGCTGTTCTTGCTCTCCTACATTTTCCTGCTAAATTGTGTTTTGTTTATATCATTCTTCCCTCCTCAAATGAAACCAGACACATACCTAGAATCTGACACATGTTTATCAGAGCAATCAGCCCAGGAAAGGAGAATAAATTTGTGGATGGTTGGATGGAAAGCTGCATGACACCTGTTTTGATTTGTGAGGTCACAGACAACTGTTTGCCCGTGAAAACCTTTTAAATTTTGTTTAAAATGGAATAGTTTGTCTCAGGAGGCTTACACTGAGGCTCACTTCCATCCTCTGGTGGCTTCCAGATCTTTTAATTGTAATTTTAAAAGCTCTAGGCATCAGCAAAGTTTGGACTTGTTTAGGTTTTAGTCAAAGTTTTAGGCTTACTTCCTGATTAGGATTCATGTTACAGACAACAGGCGCCCACAAAATATGTATGTATTTTTTCCCAGCCACCTACATACTTATGCTGTGAGCATTTGAGATGCTGTGTGTCACACAGACAAGTGGATTAATGCAATGAGTAATGTGGATAATCAACAGACATATCTGGCTCCTCAAATGTTCACCTGGCCTCTGGAAGGGATTAAAGCAACACAATGAATTCATCTTCAGGTTTTATGTGCTGTAGCACTGCAAACACATGTGCATTTCTCCAAGCAACATGACAAAAGCAATATTTGCACATCTGTAGGGTTAGTGATCTGTGCGAATATATTTGGAGCATTTCTTAGGTAACCTGAGCCTGGCCTGCCCGGCATGGAGCCTGCTAGTTCCAGGTGCCTGAGATTAGTTCATTAGTAGAGGCAAGCAATTAGGGGCTCTGCCATAGTGGGTGGAGGGGCAGGCATCCTCCTCCTCAGAAACCAGCTGAGGCCCTCTGTAATTGTTTTGAGGAGGATTTTTAGAATCAGTATCTAAAGAGAGGATGACCTGTTTAGAGGCATGGGAGATAAATATTTGTCATTCTCCTACTACTGATGTAAGGTTTGTTGTTTAGGAGGAGCTGCAATTAATTTGGGTTGGTGTGAATACTCCTTTCACATGGATGTACTGTTTGTATATTTGGATGCTTAATGTTTTGTGTATTCTAAGGATTTTAATGAGAGTTACTTTCCCATTTCTACTCAGAAACTTGCTATACAGTTCAGATGTAGCTAGTTAACAGTGCTTCAGAAATCATGGACCACATGGAAAATACTAATAGGATTGAGTTCTTTTATGCCCAGAAGTGATAGGGAAAAAAACCAAACAACAACAAAACAACAGAGAGCAATGAATTTCAAAATAAGGAAAATTAGGACACAAAGAGCTATAAGTAAGCAGAAGCTATAGCACTTTTGATCTAGCAGTTTTGTGAACTACTCTTCTGCCTCCTGTCCTCAAATAATACTAATTAGCTGTCCTCAAGAACTGAGCAAAAATAGGCCATGAGATCTGAAAGCTCTTGTGTGAATAAATGTGAAAGTGCAGGAACAACTTATCTCTGTCAATCTAGACACTCTAAAATAGAAATTAGTCTGAGATAGCTCTGAAAATTACTATGTTGAGAAGTCTCTTAAACTGCTCTGTCACTTGGAGAAAACACATGACTGAGAAAAACCTACTAAAGCTATTTTTGACAAAGCCACATGTAAAGCCACAAACTTCCATGTCATCACTTAAAAAAAAAAAATAAATTGGTATCATCGTCTGAAATATAGTCAGCCACAAATTCAGAATCAGCATTTTAATGAAAAGTAAATAAATAGCAACTATGGGTACAGGCTCATAGACTGAATAGGCAGAAATAGGTTTAGAATGAGCAAAAGCAGAGACAGGAAGAAAGAGGGTGGGTAGCCTTGAGGACCCAGGTATATCAGCTCACATATTATCAGGATGTTTATAGAATTGTTTTTTCTCACACTGTAATTGAAGGAATGCAGAGTTGACTAGAAAATGGGTGAAGAAATATGAAGTATTATCAACTGGGATAAAAGCCATAGGCCAGAACTGCATAGAGTCCTGGGCAGAGAAGATTTGACCTGGGCAGCAACCTGCTGCTCATAGCAGAATAACTTCATGCCCTCTGTCCGCCCCTTCCCTTCTGGAGGACTGTGGAAAGCTTTGTTCCAGCTACTGCCAATGTAGAGCTTAGTACTCAAGGTGGCCCTACTGCAGTGACCAGGGTGTGGTCACCCCTCTCAGACAGCTTTGTATTCCCATGCTTCCTGAAGCAGCAAAGCTGCTGCTGAAGAGATCTCTGCTCCTTTCTTGCCACCCCTTCCTTTTATGGCAGAAGCACCTTTGGGATGGCAAAACGTGAAAATGACATTTTTGTCTAGTGGGCCAAGGAACAGAGGAAGAGCAAAGACTATGAATGGAGTGACAAGAGTGTGCTCCTTTGTCAAGCCATGTAGGAAAGGATGTTCCTTGCCCTGGGTTGCATGAACAAATGTATGGGTTGGGGTGGGGCACACACCCTCCCTCAGGCCATAGGGCATAACATTAAGGTCAAGACTCAAGCTTTTATCCCTAGTGCTGCACAGGAAGGTGGATGGGTTGCTGGCCTGAGGTTTCAAAGACAGAGATGGCAAAAGGTACTGTTCTTGGGTGGAGCATTTCCAAAAATCTGAGCATCTCAAGATGGTGAGAAGTTTTCAGCTATCTTTATGAAGAACTATGAGCCAGGCAGTCATTAAGTTCAAGCCTGGCATGATTAAGAAGAAAGCACTGATGGGAAATGGTGTCTGGGAGTGACAGCAAGGAGGGCCCTGAAGATGGAGTACTTTCTACTGCAGGGACGTTCCAGAAGTCCAGCTGAGCTGCTGGTTGCATTCCTGGTTCCTGTGTCTGTGAGACCTGCCTTCTCTCCTCCTGACATTGGCAGGTACTCGGCTTCTGTCACTTCTGATGAAGTGCTGGCTCTGTGGTGTGCACAGCACACATCCAAAGAAAATGCAGCACCTCCTCAAAAGCTTGCACTCACAACTGAACCTTTCCCTCTCTTTCTGACTCTCCCTGAGATTTAATATAAATGTATAAATAATTTGGGGTACAGTCAAGGGGAGGAAGGGACCATTTTGTGCCTTGTTTTGTTTTAAGAAGAACACCCAACCCTCTTTTAGAGGATTCTTGTTACTTACTAGAAATACCACAACACTTTCCTGAAGTCATTTGATGCTTTAAAAAAAACAAAAAACACACACACACAAAAAGAGAAGTACAGAAATGAATACCAATGGGAAAATACAGTTGCCCACATCTCTTGCCCTAACTTTCAGTATTACTAAGTATTTTTGCTTCAATGTGAAGAATACATAGGCTTTATAGTAGCATTTAATGGTTACAACCACCTAATCCTAGCAGCTTTCCAGCAGCCACCAATTAAACTGTTAGCTGGCCAACATTCATCAGTGGCAAATCATCTTCCCCCCTCCCGCTCCCCCATTTCATTGTTCTGGGAAATATCATTCAAATCTCTTCAGCAGTATTGGCAAATCAGTTTGTGTTACTTTATGCTGATCACCTCAACCACTTCCCTTGCTCTGCTGTTCACTGGAACTATTTTTCTTAGCAGACTTGTATGGTTTCTTTTTAAGTGAAGAATCATTAGTTTGGCCTTCATGGAGAGAAATAACAGCCTACAGGCTAAATTCAGCAGCAGCCACCCTGCTGAAGAGCTATGTTTTCTGCATAGCTCAACAGATCCTGCTTCAGTTTTAATAGGCAACTCTACAGAGTTCAGGATTTATTGTAAGACTAATGAAACTTACCTAGGTCTGACAAATAAAGAAAAAACCTTGGGAAAACTTGCTCCTCAATATGGAGTCCATGCACATTAACACACTGGTATCTTAAGCATAAAATCATGAGGGTGTTCAGAAGCCCTCTGCAGGTGATTGCTCTCTTGTATGGAGGTAAAAGATGCCAGAATGGTGAGCATCAATGGATCATATGCTCAGTAAATATAAAGAAACATCAATGGACCATATACTGAGCAAATATAAGAGCCATTTCACTCTGTTCTCCCTCCATAGATCACTGTATATAATGCACAAAGTTCAACAGGTGTGTCTGCTGCCATTGCCTGCACCAGAGCTCTTCTGCCCAAAGCATCCACTGCTGCTGTTCCCTGCACGACAGCAGACTTGTAACCTGATGGATACCAGGTTCCATTCCTTTGCTGCAGGACTCATATCTCACTCCTTACTTTAGCGGGGTTAGAGTGTCCACAGACCTCTTTTCTCCAGCATGTGAGTAGCACGAGTTACAAAGTTTCTCCTTAAAAAACAAAACAAAACAAAAAAAAAAACCCACATGTACACACATTTGCAGAAGTCACTAAATATTTTTAAATTTTTTTTTCCCTGTCACCAGTGCTCAGCTTTTCACCTCTTTGTTTTTGGCAATGGAAATAGTGATATATAGTGAAATGGTGGGATGATCTGGTGGAATTGAATATAGGACTGGGGAAAAAAAAAGCAAAAAGAGAGAAACTATCACAAAATTAATATTGTCACATCTGTTCTATGCTCTTAGAACATATTCTGTATATATGCATTTATATTAAAAAAAACCCCGAAACATTTCTGCAGAAAAAAAAAAAAAAAAAGCAGCTTTTTGCTTGTTTGCTTTTTGGTTTTGTTTTTGGTTTAATTTGGAATGAGATCAAATGGACAAAACTGAACTGAACACCTAAAAATTGCTTTTAACTATTTCTTGAAACCAGGGACTTTCCTACTGTATGGTTCTCAGCAAAGTGTTTGCTGCTTTTAGCAAACGGGAGAACTGCCAGAATGGGAAAGCCCCTTATGTTTGCTCATTCAAGAACAACTACAGGTTTAACACAAAACACAAAAATAGTATGTCCTAGCGCAGCACTAATTGTGTAATGCAGCTGTAAAATAATTTATCCAATTTCTCATTTCTTAAACAAATCTTGTCCCTCAAAATGCAAAACAGGGTCCAGAAGAGACCATGGCACTTGTATTTTGTGGGGAAGATGAATGAATGTAATTGAAATAGCTTAATTGCAATGCACTTCTGAAAAATAAGGAGACACACTGATGCCACAAAGCAGGAATGTGGAAGACTGGATGGGACTAAAGGGGAGAAGAGAGAGGGAGCAGTATTACCATTCTAAGCAACTGAATATCATAGCTCCAGCCTCTTCTCACCCTTTCTCTGTTTGTATGAGAATATTCTCTGTTTTTTTTTAATCCAAAAGCAATGTTGCTTGCATTCTCAGCTACATTCCAATCTTTTCTTGCTTTTATTCTTTCTCCAACAGAAGTCTTTCAGAGACTCATATCTTCAGAATCCTCAAATATCACAAGATATGGAATAATAAGAAAAGGAATACTACCTGGGGAGGGGAAGTGGGAGCAGTCAGAACATTTGTCCCAGTGTAGCTCTTCTGTAATTGATTTGATCACACTACAATGATAACATTGCATTAGCTAACACAATCTTTTTCTCTGTGTAGGAGAGATCTTAGTCCAAAATATACAGGAGTAACTTGCAGGAAAAGAAGTCCAAATGCTTAAACAACCCAGAGTACAAAATTAGAGCCCAAACCTTAGTTTATATTCCTCATCTGACCCGTTACTCCTTACTGTGATGGATGTGATGATCAGAGGGCTGCAGCGGCTCTGCTATGAGGAAGAGGCTACAAGAGTTGGGGATCTTCAGCATGGAGAAGAGAAGCCTTCGAGGAGACCTTACAGTAGCCTTCCAGTATCTGAAAGAGGCCTACAGGAAGGCTGGGGAGGGACTATTGACAAGGTCTGGTATGACAGGACAAGGAGGAATGGGTTTAAATTGGCAGAGGGGAGATTGAAACTGGATGTTAGGAGGAAGTTCTTTACAGTGAGGGTGGGGAGACACTGGCACAGTTTGCCCAGGGAGGTTGTGGCTGCTTCCTTCATGGAGGTGTTCAAGGCCAGGTTGGCTGAGGCCTTGAGCAACCTGTTCTAGTGGGAGGTGTCCCTTGCCTATGGCACAGGGGGGTTGGAACTGGATGATCTTTGAGGTCTCTTCCAACCTAAACCATTCTATGATTCTACGTGCTTTCAGAAACAAGAGAAAACACAACAAACTTCAGCATGTGAATTAAAGTTTTTGAAACTGCCTAAATACAGGTCAAAAAAAATTTTTCTACTTTAGAAAATGGCTTTTTTTGTTTTTCCCTCAGAGGATGGCTGCTTAGTATTGAGAATCAGTCTCTCTTTGTTTTAAAGGCCAGCAAAAGTAATAATGTCTCAATTTGTATATTGGGGAAGGCAGCCCTGAAGATCAGCTCCACTGCTGGTGCAGTCCCTTAAGGCACCTCCCTGACTATAGCCTGATGGCACTCTGGGAGGACATCCACACACTGGAGACTGAGAGTCAGCAGCTGAGCAAAGACCACAGGCAGCTGGGAAGGGACAGATGAGTCATCTGGGATGCACAAATAAGCATCCCAAGAGTTGTGTGGTTGCAGTCAAATTGCAGAGGGCTTCCAGTGGTCCTCCAGAGCAAGGACTTGACAGTCAGTGGAGAAGGTAATCTCCTCCAATAAGAAGTTATAAATTTATTGTAGCTCTGGCTTGGGGTCAAACTGGATTATTTACACAGCTCTAAGTCTAGATAGGCTAGAGGGGAACCAAGGAATTTAATCTAGGTTTTGACTGCAATATCTGAGAGGAGTGTTTGGTATTTCAGTAGCTGCTTCTTACAGCAATGCCCAAAATGAAAAGAGGCAAAACAGTTGCAAAAACTATATACCGAAAAATGTTGCACCATATCAATAGCAACAGCTTTAACTATGTCTAATGAAACATGGGAGGGGAGAGAATGGGAATCCTGAGAACAGGCCAAAGCAAAACGTTAATTCTAATTGTTGCATTCAGTTGGCCTTGTGTTGTGACAGCTCTGTTACTATGCAGATTTCCTACCTGCCACCTTCCATGGGAGGATTTTACAAAGTGAAGCTATGCAGGCAATTCCCCTTGCTGCTTACCTCTTTATTCCTAATTACACTGGCCCTGTGTTCACTCAAGATAATGTTATAGCTGTCCCCAAATGCTCCAGGTTTCAGGCATGGGACAAAAGTCCCATTTTACTGCTTGGAATTCACCTCTTTTCCCTGTGTTGTAGAAGTATAGCTACTACCATGCTACAAACAAGGCTGTTGGCTTATTGTCTGGCAATAGATTATTGGTTTTTAAATCATTTAAATCTTTCTGCAGGCATATTTTTTTAGGTGTCCTTTTTGTCTTCAGGTGTAATGGCTGTAATGTAATGGGATAGTTTGGATTTATATATTTGGGATACGAGTATATTTACACATACTGTCACACTTACTGCCTTTTTGGGGGTTATTTTGTTGTTTTTTTGGTTTTTTTTTTTCTAGAGGTCTTCTTTCTTCCCTTGGTAATAACTTTAATTTATATGATGCTTGTTGCCATCCTGTCAAAGCCTACAATGAAAATAATCTGTAATTACTCTGCTGCACAGAGTATTTTTTTCTTGTGGAGAAACCAAGGGGTAGAAATTGTGAATCCGAGGTGAACGGGGAATTCAGATCTTCATTTCTAAGTCATGTGTCTAACTATTGATTCAGTAATAATCGCATTGCATCAGTAATAATTGCACTGCATCACTAATAATTGCATTGCATCACTAATAATCACATTGCATCACTAATAATCGCATTGCGTCACTAATAATCGCATTGCATCACTAATAATCACATTGCATCACTAATAATTGCATTGCTTCACTAATACCCTCTCATTCGGGCTGCTTTTTCTTGCAGTGGCTTTCAGTGTTTCTTAGTACAACAGAGTAACAGAGCTAAGTGTCAGAAGTTGGTTTGGTTTGGTTTTGCTGGATTTGGAAAGCAGCAGGAGAAAGAAGTCAGAGCAGCAGGCACTATAGAAAGGTTTTAGGCACTGCACAGACAGATTATCTCCACTATGCAGCTTGAAGCTGGATGTAAAAGGGCTCTGGGCAGACTGGGTAAGCAGCTGTGGCCTGCACAGAGCCATTGTGGTAAAGGGGCCCAGAAGCAGCCTCTCAGCTGTTGTGCCTTCGGGGTTGCTGTTGTCCTCAGCCTTGCTGGGGATATCCAGTCTGCTTTTCTTCCAGCCTCTGGAAAGATCAATCCTACTTTCAGATAAACCAGGAGGAAAGTGGGAGGGGAGGCCCACGATACACCTGGTGCCACTGCCAACCCTCAGAGCCACCAGCAGTCCCCAGAGCCTTGCTGACAGCACTCCAAGCCAGCTGGCCTGGTCTGAGGGGTTCCAGGTTGTCACAGACTCCCTAAAAAAAACTACAAAGACCAAGATCCATCTGAGGGGACGAACTGGTCACCCCTGGATGTCCTAAGTACATTATTCAGTCCCATAGTCCTGAAAGCACTTTAAATCGAGCAGCAAGGCCAACTCGGTCTCTTTTCTCCCCCCCCTGCCCAGCTCCCCAGAGGGATCCTTCTCTGGTAACTGGAGGCCTCTGTGGCAGGCCAAGGCCTTCAAGGCCACAGGCTGCTGCAGTGAATGTCAGCCTGTTTGGAGCCAACTGGGAGACAATGGGGGACAGGAGAAAAGGAGCACTGGGGGGGGTTTTCATAGGATCACAGAGTATCAGGGGCTGGAAGGGACATCCAAAGGTCATCCAGTCCAGCCCTCCTGTCAGAGCAGGATCATAGAATGGTTTAGGTTGGATCATCTAGTTCCAACCCCCTGCCATAGGCAGGGACACCTCCCACTAGATCAGGATGTTCAAGACCTCATCCAGCCTGGCCTTGAACAACCTCCAGGGAGGCAGCAGCCACAACCTCCCTGGGCAACCTGTGCCAGTGCCTCACCACCCTCACTGTGAAGAATTTCTTCCTAACATCCCGTTCAAATCTCCCCTCCGCCAATTTGAATCCATTACTCCTCGTCCTGTCATTACAAGACCTTGTGAACAGAGCAGATCACCTAGAGCAGATCACACAGGAACGCATCCAGACGGTTATTGAATATCTCCGTAGAGGGAGACTCCACAACCTCCCTGGGCAGCCTGTCCCAGTGCTCTGTCACCCTCACGCTGAAAAAATTCCTCCTCAGGTTCACACGGAACCTCCTACGCCTCAGCTTCTTCCCATTGCCCCTTGTCCTGTCGTCACCAAGCAGAGCCTGGCTCCATCCTCCCAGCGCTCACCCTGCACATATTTACTAACGCGAATAAGGTCCCCTCTCAGTCTCCTCCTCTCCAAGCAGAACAGTCCCAGCTCCCTCAGGCTCTCCTCATGAGGAAGATGTTCAACTTTCTTAATGGTTTTTGTGACTCTACCATGGACTCTCTCAAGCACCTCCCTCTCCTTCTTGAACTGCCGGGCCCAGAACTGGACAAAGCACTCCAGATGAGTGTTGCTTTTTGGTTTCAGTTTGCTTGGCGGGAAGGTTTTGGGGGAACTCTCATGCTTCCTGTACCTGTATTAGGTGTTAAGGATGAGAGTTTTTTGGTTGTTTTTATTTTTTTTTTGGTGGGAAGGTTTTGTGGGAATTCTCATACACCCTGTACCTGTATTAGGTGTTAAGGATGAGTGTTTTGGTTTTTTTCAGGTTGCTTGGTGGGAAGGTTTTGGGGGAATTCTTATGTATCTTATACCTATATTAGGTTTTAAGGATGAGAGGTTTTTTTAATTTTAGGTTTTTGTTTGTTTTTTGTTTTTTTGGTGGGAAGGTTTTGTGGGAATTCTCATACACCCTGTACCTGTATTAGGTGTTAAGGATGAGTGTTTTTTGTTGGTTTATTTTAGTTTGCTTGGCGGGAAAGTTTTGAGGGAAATCTCATGCATCCTGTACCTGTATTAGGTGTTAAGGATGAGAGTTTTGGTTTTTTTCAGCTTGCTTGGTGGGAAGGTTTTGGGGGAATTCTTATGTATCTTATACCTATATTAGATTTTAAGGATAACAGTTTTTTTTAATTTTAGGTTTTTGATTGTTTATTTGTTTTTTGGGTTTTTTGGTGGGAAGGTTTTGGGGGAATTCTCATGCATCCTGTACCTGTATTAGGTGTTAAGAATGAGTATTTTTACTTTTTAGTTTGTTTGGCAGGAAGGTTTTGAGGGAAATCTCATGCATTCTGTACCTGTATTAGGTGTTAAGAATGAGTATTTTTAGTTTTTAGTTTGTTTGGCAGGAAGGTTTTGAGGGAAATCTCATGCATTCTGTACCTGTATCAGGTGTTAAGGATGAGTATTTTTTGTCTTTAGTTTTTTTTTGGTGGGAAGGTTTTGAGGGAAATCTCATGCATTCTGTACCTGTATTAGGTGTTAAGGATTCCTGTATTCTTTCCCCCACCCCGCACATTTTTAAATGCAACCTTTCTGTATTCATCTCCAATTTGGCAAGAGTGTTATTATTTTACTGCTCTTTTTCCTTCGGAAAAGAGCCAAGTAAGATAATCTCAGTCTGCCATGCTCTTAAACAAAAACTATGACACCAGGCCATGCCAAAGCACTCCTGACAGCTGGCACGCTGCACCCATGCCACTGCCATCAGGGATGGCCTTGAAACCCTGCTGGCCACAGGGGAACTTTTGAAAAACAAATGCCTGTCGTCAAATGTAGCTCAGACCTTTGGTAGAGTTGCAAAGATGGGCTGAAAGCTTTGGGACCCGGTTCAAACATTGGGTTTTGCCAGCCCAGCAGAGCGCATTCCTGTCAGAACTCTGTGAACAGGACATGTCTGAAGAGGAGCCACGGGGGGTTGAACACAGCCTGATTGCAGCATCCACAGACCTGCTAAACCATGGCACATTCATCCCTGAGCCCTGCCAGAGACCTAACCCTGCCCAGAGGCCCAGCCACAGACAAGGAGCTTCCCAGCTCCTTCCCTCTCTCCTTTTCCAAATCCTCCTGATTCTGGGTATTGGAATTTCTCTCCTCCTCTCAGGAGACAAACCTGATTAAACATTTAATAGTGACATTGAAAAAGGGAGAAAATAGGTGAGATTGTGGCTGAGCTTCTGACTTTTCCTGGTAATTCTAGAAATACCCCCGAGTTTTGTCATAAAATTTGAGATTCAGACATCCAAGTGCCTCTTTGAACATTGAAATCTGCTATGCACGTGGTTATAATTTAATTCAGAAGAATCTGACTGCTGCTACCTGGCCTTTTTTTGTGTATTTTTAGTCAGTCTCTAGAGAATTTAGAAGCCTTTTTACTATACAATTGGAAATAAGAAACAGAATTTTCTTTTTTTCCAGTTTTCCGTACATGCATTGTGAGGCATCATTCTAAGGTACGTCCAGGATTTTTTATTTTCCCTTTTTTTTTTTTTCCCCTTTTTTTATTTCCCCCATTTTTTCTTCTCTTTTTCTCCCCATTTTTTCTTGTCTTTTGCCTGTTTCCCCCTTTTTTTAATTTTCCCTTTTTCTCNTTTTCCCTTTTTTTTCTTTTCTCTGAGCAATCAGATTTAGTTGAAGATGTCCCTGCTTACTGCAGGGGAGTTGGGTTGGATGACCTTTAAAGGTTCTTTCCAACCCAGACCATTCCATGATCCTAAATAGCACTCTCCATCTCTCCAGCAGGAAGAAAAACACCACCCTAATTTATGAGTAGCTGCCACCTGAAGGGGTTGAGATTTTACACTCATTGAATCTTAACCAAAAAAAGACCTGGAGAACATCTGAGACAAGAGCTAGTTGGTAAGCTCACCTCAGCTCTTACTAAACATCTACATCACAGGCATCTATTTCTGCCCCCATAACCCTGGCCAAGACAGGGAATGGAAGCTGTGAGTGCTGTTGTAGGCAATGCATTCCTATGGGGGAAGCCTGAGGAGACAAATTAGAGGTGTGCGTTGTCCTACCTAATCTTTGTTTTTGAATGGTGGCAGTGAGAAGCCCTGAGCAGGGGGCCATAGCTGGCTCCCTCTGGCTGTGAAATGTTTGTCCCCCTGGTAGGGTAGGCTGGGTGGAAGAGCCTCTCCTTTTCATTTAAGCAAGGGTTACAGGGCCATGCTGCTGAAAGCCCCAAGAGAGGTTTGGGTCAAGTAAGGTTGTTTTGGGAGGATTTGGATCTCTGAAAATGTTTTGTTTTCATTCTTTGAATTAAAATTTAATTTAAGTAATTGAAATACATAATCCATCTCAGAGGAATGCTGTCTTAATCTTGTCTCTTAGAAGAAAAAGCAGGATTTTCAAATTTTATCTGTTACTGATCAGCTGTATGAGCTTGCACCAGTTTTCTAACCTCTCTGAGCCTTTGTGTCACCTTATCTCATCCTGGCTTTATCAATTTTAACTGTGGAGATTTCAAGCACTTTGCAAGGTGAGACTTCAGTGTTCAATAATAAGGGTGCTTGACTGGAGTTGTGGAGCTAAGGCAGCACTTAAAATAATGAAAAGCTGTCTTGAAAATCCTCTTCCTTACCCCCTTGCCCACTCCCTAAAATAAAAAGGAAAAAGCTATGAGTTTCATTTATGTTGTTTCGGCATAGTAACTACCCATGTAGGTCCAATTACATATAAAGAAACAAATATAAGGAACTAGAGCAAAAAGGTAATGAGAAAGGATAAATTAAATGAGGGTGGGGTGGAGAGAACAAGAATCCAGCTGTAATAGGACAAATGATAAATAACTGAGGCTCTGGATCCAGACACCAACTTTCTCGTCACCTGGAAATGGTCAGAGCATTACAACTGTGCTTTTTGGACATGTATGATGTTCTGCTGAGTGAACCCTGATCCCTTGGGTTTCCCTGCAATGACTGCTTCTTTAAAAGGACTTCACCTTTGTTGTGAATGTTATGTCAAAGGCTTTTGAGAAGTTATTGTGGAGAGTTTTCATTTAGTGCTGTGTTCTACTTGAAAGCGACGCACACCTTATTTATCTGTTGCCTTCCAAAACCCCCACAGTAATTAATTGCTGCAGCGTATGGTTGTGGTAGCCCAATAGCCAGACAAAATCAGCTGAGAAAGCAGGGCTGGTTGTGCAGCACCCACCCACCACTGACCACAATAACCTTTTTGGGAAAAGTCACTTCCATCGGTCAGGCCACTGCAGGGCAGTGGCTGCGAGGCAGCAAAACACCGCTTGGAATAATTCTTTGCAGATGCCAGGAACCGGAAGTTTCAGGGAGAAAAATGAAAGCCATTCACTCTTCCAATGACACAAGCCTTTGATACCACAAAGTCATTTGGACAGAGAGCTCCAAGGTCAGGAAGGCACGTAAAGATTGGTGATTAGAGAAATACTATATCAGCAAAGTGTGGCGAGCTATTAAAAGAAACTGTAGCTTTTATGATTGTGTTGCTGGAGCTTCCCCAGGGCTATTTGTATTAGATATTGAGTTAAGCATAACTTATTTAGTCCCAGCATTCCAGAAAACATTTTGATGTCAGCTACTGGAGGAAAGTAAACACAAGGAGGAGGAAACAGTACTGATCCCAAACAGATAAAAATATTGTAATTTAATTTTGTGAACCCATGCATGTTACAGCATTAAGAAAGAGGAATGTTAAAAAGGTTGATTTGACTTGGTTGTTAGAGGTATTTAGTCACTGTGCAGCTAAGGGAGGGAGGGTGGAGAAACAGAGATGATTTATCACCTTGAGTATATGCTACACCCTCAAAAAGCATGAATGCAGTTTTCTGTAGACAACGTTTTTGTCTAGAGCAGATTTTATGCACATGTGTGATTCTCATTTAGTGCTGTGGGCTTGTGTGTATGTTGGGCCAAACTATTTGCTTAGCTGGGCTGTTTGCCCAGTGGATGTTCTGATGGCTGGTGACAGGGATTTGCCTGCCCTGCACTGAGCAATTAAGAGTCTTTGTAATTTAGGAATAGCTCCATGGGTCTGGATTTTTGGTTATTTAAATGAAGAGTTCAAAACCTTATCTAGAGGCTGATAATACCTGCACAGAACGTATCTCACAGCTCAGCAGCTCCAGTCACACTTGTTTATTTCTGCAAGAAGCCAATAAATCAGTTGGGGAATTCTGGTTATGTGCTCTCTATTCTCTCAGAATAACAATCTGTGGACCTGAGGAAATCAAAGGTATAAATGTTAGGTTAGGTGTGGTTTTCTTTGATTTTCCAGAAGCTAACTGTTTAAGAGTGAGAATGCGGGAGAGCTGAAACCTTCAGGTCAAGTTCAGCTCAGTCCCCAACACAGGGAAGACAACAGCTGCTTGCAGAGAGGGCTTTTCTGCCATTTTGACTGTACTTTGATTCAAAGATTTTTATTTTTATTTTCTTTATAAAAGCTGTTTGTTTTGCCGGGAAGTTTGCTTGTTTTCAAGCATTGCGCAGAAAAGGGTCAAGGCATATAGCAAAAGCAGCACAGTGTTATGGATACTACTCTGTAGATGTTATCCATCCAGTGATACTGTCCAAGGAACAATATACTTCCTGCTACCTTGCTTTAACCAGGTGTATTGATGTCACTTTGTTTTGGACTTAAGAAAGATGCCAGCCCTTCCATGTGCTTCTATCTCAACAGAAGACAGGGTAGATAAGATTGTGAAGCCCATGCTTTGGTGCTTCTCTTGACAAAATAGTTTTTAACTTCGGTTGCAAAATTCTACATTTTTAGGTTCAGAGTAGAAGATATTTAGCATGACATGAAAAAGAAAACTCCCTTTCCCTTCTCTCCTTTCTAATTTTTGTGCTCATGGTTTTTGCTGCAAAGAAATTATTCATTACTACAGGAGTATTGTAGCTCTGCAGGTCACATGTAAGTGACCAGTTCTCCCAGATACAGGACAGTATTCCATTTAGTAGTGCAAATGGTGTGTCAGCTGGTTACCAAACATGCCATACAGGACTTAGCAACTGAGACTTCATTTGCCTATCCTCTGTCTAAAAACATAGTACAGAATCACAGAATTAACCAGGTTGGAAAAGACCTTTGAGATCATCAAGTCCAACCTATCACCCAACACCATCTAATCAACTAAACCATGGCACCAAGTGCCACATACAGCCTTTATTTAAACAATCCCAGGGACTGGGACTCCATCACCTCCCTGGGCAGCCTATTCCAATAGCCAATCACTCTTACTGTGAACTTCTTCCTAACAGCCAGCCTAAACCTCCTGTGGCACAGCTTGAGACTGTGTCCCCTTGTTCTGTCACTGGCTGCCTGGGAGAAGAGACTGACCCCCACCTGGGAGGATCAGTTGTTTTCTAACTGCAATTACTCACCCTAGCATACTTGGTCTAATTCTTGACATACTTAATAAGATGATTCTGGACTATAAATCCTCTACCTTGTAATTTAGAAGTTACTACTATATTGCACTTTTAGACTGTCTTTAAACAACAATTAGTCTGTTACTCAAGAACACAGCTATTGTATTTTGCATGTTGTGAAGACAGATTTGAAGCTTTTGGGGGCCCATAGCTGAAAAGGGAAAAGGCCTGTCTTGTTGACTGCTTATCTTGAGGAGAATAATTCATGGTTCAAGAAAAAGAAAGCAGAAATGCAATTTCCCCTGAAGCTAGACAGGAAAAAATACATAAATTTAGCAGAAGAATCTAAGTTTGCCTATGACTGAAGGACTAGAAAAAGCCAAATCAGATCTAAGAAGGTAAGAACACAAGAAATGCCCTATTGCACCAGGCCAGTCTGTTATGCCACACACTGACTCAAATGACATTTACTGAGAGGATATGAGCATGGCTACTCTCTTCAATTCACTCCCCTCAGTATCCAGAATTTTTTCATTGGAGATGTTAGAGGTCCATCCCCATCTCTTTCCCTTGATATCTGCTTATGACCCTGTTGTCCATAAATTTTTCTAGTCCTGTTTTGATCCGCTGGTTCCACAATCTTCCACAGCAGCAAATTCCAGAATTTCACTACTCACGGTGCAAAGAAGAAACAAATCTTGTCTGTTTTAAACTGATTTCCTCCTAATTTCAGCAAAAGCTCCCAAATCCAGTATTGCAGGACTTGGTGACTACCACTTAGGTTTTCTGCTACCCTTGCGACTTTGTAGATGCCATTCTGAGGGAAGGTATTTTGTAGCAGAATCAGAGATCTTTACCCAGAACAGCCTGTGCACTTTTTCAGCCTTTCACAGGTGAAAACGTGGCTCTGCTTCTCAGCTGTACAAATTCTTTTCTGCCCAGTACTGTTAAAAATGCTGCTTTAATTGCCGTTCACATTGCACCCTGCCTGGTGGGTCAGCTGCTGAGTGGAGTGAGGACTCTGCCACACTCCCTCCCACCCTCAGAGTGCCCCAAGCCTGCCTCCTGTTCCCCGGGCAAAGGAGAGCCTAGCAGCCAGCTGGAGAAGTCTTACGTAGGTGATACTCACTAGGGGAGCATTTGAGAGGGGCATTTTAATTTTATTTAAGTGTTCTGGTTTCTACTGACATGGGTTTACATGTATAAAAGTCTCACACTGAACACAGAGCAATGCATGAGCTTTTTCTCTACACTTCTGCTTCTGTTATCCCAACTATTTTGTCTAACTCTCTCCTTCCCACTGAGAGAGGAAACTGCCTCTTTGCACAAGACATTAGTGAGTCTGCATCAGTGTTTGCAAGCAGGATGCAGTAAAAGTTTTAACTGTGATGCAGTTTAGTCAAGAAAGTAGGGAGAAAACCCAATGGCTGAGACCAGCACCAAAACTAGGTTTGATATTAAATATATTGCAACCTTTTCTCTCTGGTATTTTCAAGTAGGATATAAATCTCCTTTCTGTTGAAAGATAATTCTGCCTTTGAAGATAGAATAACGTTTACATAAATGTTAAGGTCTTCTTTAATGTAGCTTTCATTATCTCCTATGTTCCTCCTTTCTCTGAAAGCCCAAGTGACTGATGTCAAGATCAAGGGAGTCAATCAATGCAGATACACTCCAGGACCCAGATAGGATATAAATCACCCTTACTCCTAACCACAGTAGACACCTAACTGAAGGACAGAAGTTTACATATTTGCTG
Source organism: Psilopogon haemacephalus (assembly GCA_013396835.1). Classification (NCBI taxonomy): domain Eukaryota; kingdom Metazoa; phylum Chordata; class Aves; order Piciformes; family Megalaimidae; genus Psilopogon; species Psilopogon haemacephalus. Next base: position 313,961 of record VWZI01014519.1, read on the forward strand.
TCCTTGTGGGGGAGGCTAAATATCCCAGCCACTTACCTCACGGGAATCCCTCATTCATTAACCAATTGGGGTGCTTAGTATCACTTATCAAATAGGCTAATCAAAGTTTGAGAGAAACCAGCTCTTGACCATTTCTTGCCCTTTGAGCACTCCAGGGCCACCTCCCGCCCCTAGACTTTTATCTAATTAAAGTTAAAGAGGGGAAAATTAATCCATGGAAGAAAATGAGATAACAGCCACCATAGCAGACCATCCCAGAATCGGGTTTGGCTTTCATCTATTGCTACCTGACAATTAACTCTTCAACAACACAGGAACCCTGTTTTATGGGAGCAGGATCTGTCCCTTCACACAATGATGGGAGTTGTATTTTCATTTTTTCGCTGTTCCCCGACTCACAATGGGTGCGGGTGAATTAAAAAGGTCATCTTCTGCTCTCCCTCTCTCGAGCTTGACTTAGTGCTGTTTTCACTTGCAGAATACAAAAGTGAAAACTGTAATTTATTACAGTACTAGCAATTCAAGATGTTTTGCTTGGATTCTGTGCTTGCAATTGGTTACCAGCATTCCAGCCTTTCTTGCTTTTGTTGGCTACTAGTTTCTAACCCTCAATTTCATTCTCTAAATCTGTGTTTAAAAAGACATTTCACAATACAGGCTTGTGGGGTTTTTTTACCTTGGGAAAAAAAAAAAAAACAAAACCAACAAAAGCCAACTGTGGCATGACCCCTCTGCAGATTCACTGCAATTTTCTTTCTTTTGTGTTCTTTTGTTTTAAATTTGTTTCTTCTTGGTATTTTTTTTTTTTTAAGCCACCTGATTATAATATTTCTGAAGCCCAAAGGACCTTCCTCAAATTTTTCAACTTCGAAAAAGCTGAAGCTTTGGCTCTGTGAATATCAGAAATAAGTTAACTCTGACAACACAGTCGTTAACTGCACCGAAAACAGAGAAACTTGCACTTTATGGGGTACTGGCGAGCCTTGGGCCATGGCTGCACAGCAGCAAGCTCTGCTCCTCCAGCAGCACCTGCCAGCCAGCGAGCTGGGGTGTGTGGGGCAGCTCGAAGCAGTCACCACCCTTGCTGGCATTTCAGGGTTTGGTGTGCTAAGGGAGCAACAGAGTTTGGTATTCTTCCTAAAATGACTCTGACATTTTGAAGGCTGCTTTTGTACTTCTAGCATTTTTAGCAGGAAGCTTTGGATTATGAAGTCTGTGGAACAGGCACACATGGCCAAAATTAGAAGTGCTGAGGAAATCCCACTTATACTCTACGCTGTCCCACTGTTGTAACTTGCACCTTGAGGCACTCAAAGGTGCCTAAGTTAAAGTAACTCCACTCGGACTCTATCTAGAGGAGAACTGTTTTGATTATTACATGTTTATACTGCTTTGGAATGGGCCACTATTACTGGTATGATTTTTGGTGATGTGCCTTCTTGCATTTCTTTTATGCCTACAAAGCTCACATATATCTATAGCACTACAGCCAGGAATAGCCATTAAATAGCTTACAAAGCTAACCTTAATATTGTCAGTACAAAGTTCCTAGCACTTAATAATGGGCATTCTGCAACATAGTTAATTACTTGCAAATGGAAGCTGTAAAAGGTAATAGGGTTCAAACCTTTTCATTTAAATCAAAAGGAAGCCTCAAGCAAGCTTCCAAATCTCTTCCAAACTTTGGGAAAATTTTAGTCCATATCAATGTCTGAACTAATATCTGCCCTTCCCTTTAGCTACCCGAACTAATCCATCAGACCTACAATTTAGAACTATGACCTGCAGCTGTTTGGTTATGGAAAGGACATTGGTAGGACTTTAAAGGGGGATAAGTGAGGCAGTGAAAATGAGATTCAGTAATCCCCCTGTATTATAAGGTATTTTGCACAGGGTGGGAAGGAGCTGGGACTCTTGCCTGCACCCCCATCCCAGGCAGCAGTGGGCGTATATGGGTGCTCCCTGAGCTGCTGCCCATTCAGTACCCCTGCAGAAGCAGGCAGCACAGAGCTGTCTGCTGAATCTCCCCTACAGCTTCAGTGCCAGTGTAGGGAGTTCACTAGGAGCCAGTTAAACTCAGGCATCAATTAATACCAGCTGCTTTGCTGGGCAGGGTGGACAAGACCTGCTAGTAACTGCAAAATCTGTAGCTGGGAAATGCACTAGAGGGAACAATTCTGTAGTGGTAGGGCTATAGGCTGCAAGGCTTTTCCATCTCTGATTTCTACATATTTAGTTTATATAGGGCACTGAAAACTCAAACTCTGGTCACTATCCACAAGAGACAGATTTGATCCAGTGACCCAAAGGCGAAAGGTTCTGTATTCCATTAACAACCCCCTGCAACTGCAGTCCCTCAGAAAGGTTTTTATATCAATAACTAAATACCACTAACCTTTACAAGCTATGTGGGAAACGTTTTCAATCTGCTAATTCTGAGTCATTTCACAAGCAAAGGGAAAAATCAAGTTTGTCTTAGAAGGAATAATAGAATTTCTTCATCATTTTGTCATTAGATATTTAGGCATACAGTTACTTTTGAAAGATGGGGAGGAGGAAAGCAGGTTGGGTTATGCCTTGGTGTATTTAGGAGTGTCTAAAAGGCATTGCCCTAGGAGGAGGCATTAGGCACCACTCCTACGCTGCTTTTCCCACCCTCTCCTGTGACTGTGAGAGAGAATTCTTCTCTCCCCCTTACTGGCAATTTTACATCTTCTACTCTATTACCTACTGGAATGTCCCTTGGAATTCCACTCAGGATCTAGAAGTAAGAGAGTCTTGATCTTGATACTAGTGAAACATGCAAGCAAGATAAAAAGTATTTCCACACATTTTTTTTGAGCGCGCACAGAAGTATATGTAGGCTAAGATGTTATAATGCTATTTAATTTCTATTAAGGGTAAAAAAATGTGGAAATAACCAAAACTAAGTTATGTAAAATAGCACTTGGAGGTCAGTAATCATGTTAGAGGTGGTCTTGTTCTATTTTTTTTTCTTCTTTTTTTTTTTCCTTTACCTACAAGCCAAACACCACTAAGCCAGAAACCACCAACCAGTACAGTCTCACAGTAACAAGATATTAATAGCCCATGGAAAAATCAACATATAATTTTATATTATGGTACTTACTACAGTCCCTGTATTTTTTCCTTTTTTTTAACTTCTGACCTAACTGTAACACAAGAAAAGGCAGTGGAGTAACATGCACATAAGTGTCCTCATTTTAATTTATAGTCTGTTCAAAATATTGCTGGTAATTTTTCACGAGATGCTTTTGAGGAATCCTCACCTCAGTCCTTTATTACAAAAAGTTGTGCATATGAATTTTAGTATTGCTGGTTTTTGTTTAAGCAATCTCATCATGTGAGAAAACATAATAATCCTTAGAGTCACAAAGTGACTGAGCTTGTGACACATCTACCTCCTGATGGGGCTGCCTACAGGCTTGTTGACTCCACCAGTAGTTATATAGGCTCAACTGAGCTGTTGGTTTTGCATACATAAGCAAACAGAGAAATATTTTCGTTAGAGAGCAGAGCGTCATCTACATACAGGCATCTTCAAATAGGTGCCTAAGCACTTCTCTGGTTTTACTAAAATAACTTCACAGAAGTTCCTATAAACTGTGATGGTCTAAGAACTGAACTGAGTGGATGTATCTGTTACACCCATCTTGTCCTTTACTTCTGTGTATGCTTTATTCTTCCCTGCCACATCATTTACCATTATCCCTTCTTCACAGATTCCCTTTGGCATTAGTAACTTGGAATTGCTTACTACTACATTTCCTAACTCTTTTTATATGTCCTAATCCTCATCCATGGGCCACAGAGTCTTCATTTTATTTTTTTTTTTTAATTATATTGCTCAATCTCTTGCCAAATCCAGGAACCATAAAGGAGTTTTCTGGTTAACTACTTGAAAAGATCTTAATATGCATTTGAGTAGTCCTCATCTCCTTGTAGAGAGGTATGCAAACAGTTTACCAAACTTTTAATCAGCCATTGCTTCTTTGAAGGACTGAACTGGTTCAAAAGTGCAGAGCTCCTCCTTCATTTGAAGAGTGTTAAAACAGGAGAAAAAAACATCAAGCAGAAGAGAAAGAATACAGGCACAGGCCCTCCAAACACCTCTCCACCTATCAATAAAAAGTGAGCTCAAAAGGAAGAATCCACTCAGCAGGCAAGATTTAGAGGATAAGATGTTATACACATAACACTGTTCTCACATGCAAGCCAAGACCTGCACTCAGCATGCAAAGGTAAAGCCTTAGGTGAGAGCAGAAACATCAGAACTTTCACAGAATTCTGGATGCTCCAAGCCATGCTTGCGAGCCTGAGGTAATGCAAATGCCAACCAGCTTGCTGCTAGGACACCTTGGGTTTTAAGGATGCTTTGCTGCTGTTTGCATTCTGATCCTAACCCAAGATTAGACACTTGGGAAAACACTGTGTTAATCTACTCCACAGTGATTCATGATGGTCACCACTAGGCTGAAGTCCTGCTGAAAAGCTTTAAAACTAAGCAACAATATTGGAAGCAGAGCCAAACCAGCAGTGTTATTTCTAAGGCTGAGGGCTCCCTTCCAAAACTACTGTCTCCTCTTCTCAAGCAGCTTACTCTTCAAAAGAGTTCCATTTTATACTAATAATACCCTGATTTGAGGAGGGGCCAATACTTCCCCCCCCCCCCATCTTTTTAAAAAGTGATAAACCACAAAGTACCCCATGAATCAATCTACTTCATGTTGCCATGAAGTTTGTTCTCTTCTTTTTTTTGCTGCATACCCAAGTATTTAATCCTGCTCTCTCCATGAAACTTGGAGGATTTGGGTTTCTCCCTCTCCCAAGATAGTTATCGTTGGCCAGTGCATCAAACAACTTCTTATACTGAACTCCAGCCATAGAACAAATACACCACCTACCAAACCAGAGGCACCCTCTTCAAATCACAGTCCCTTTTGGCAGCCCCTTCTTCTCATACCGTTATACCTAGAGCAAACTATAAATCTCTTGCCTTGGACACTCCTCACAACCTCAGGAGCACAAAACCAGGTACTACAATGATTTCAGTCAAATTATCAGCTGCACGAGAGGGACTGTGTTGTGGGTGTAACACATCTCAGAGAGATAGCTCTATGTAGCTGGATCTTTTTCATAATTCAAGAGCTTTGCTCTAGCAAGCTTGAAGCTTCTTTCCTTTATTTCTTTATATCTCTATTTTTCCTTTCTTTCATTCTTTCTATTTTTCTTTCTCTTCTTTCTCTCTCCTTTTCTTTTTATTTCTTTTTCTCTATTATCTCTTTTCTCTCTTCTCTTATTCTCTCATACTTTTTATTTTCCTTTTTTTTTGGTACCTGCTGGTGCTTTCTTTCTCTTTTTTTTCCCCACAAGCATAGCAGCTAGAACCAAACTGTTTTCCTCCTCATGCTCCCAGCCCTGAGTCAGGGAAAAGCCTACGCCCAAAGGGCTGCATTTCTTAGGCGACTATAACCGAGATTAAAGTCTTTTTGTCAGAAGGAAAGCACAAAGGTGACTTAAAACTGCTCCCTCTTTCTCTCTCCCTATGAAAGCAGTGCAAAAGCTCACGCTGTGCTTTTGCAATCAGACTGAGCAGGGAACTTTTCCACACAGAGCTAGCATACGTTATCAACAGAGTATTTTTACTGCAGCAAGTCCTAGGTACAGGTCTGAAGACAAGCAGCTTTCTTGTCTTGCCTTACTCTGTATCCTCTAGCTAACCTTTCTGGAGCTCATACTTAGCCACAAATAAAGCAGAAAGCTTGCTTCCCTCTCAAGCAGTCCTTGGAGGAAGGCTCACGTGTGTTCACCGACAAATCTAAGAAATTGTAGGAAATGGGTGAAAAAGAAGCAATTCACATAAAGGTCCTGCCTAAATGAAATATAAGAGCACAAGATTTGGAGAGGAAACCAAAGTCTGAAAAAGTAATTATGCTTGTTTAGATTAAATACAGGACAGCATTTTAATAAACAAGCAAAACCTCTGGCTAACATCTTGTTTCTCAGTCTGTCTCTGATGTTTAAAATTAGATGCATTTTCTCCTCCTTTTCCATAATCTCCAATAAATTAACCTGTCCAAATAACACATACACAGGACAAACCTCTATCTTTGATTTTAATTACATTGCTTATGGTTGCAACTTAGGTAGTCTTGATTCCAGCCTTAGCAGTTCCTTCATATTTCATGACTGTAAAGGTTTTATATATATATAGAATGTAAGGGGCTGGAAGGGACCTCAAAAGATCATCTGTGCTAAATTCTAAGGTCCTGCTCTGACAGAGGAGTTGGACTTGATGATCCATGGAGGTCCCTTCCAACCCCTGACATCCTGTGATCTGGTCCAGATATGTATATATACATAGTAATATACTTTAGTAGTGTTTTTTTGCATTAAAACAGAAAAAATAATGGGTTGTGATAGAATGTTAAATGTAACCATTGCAGAGGATTCTCTCCAAGCAGAGTGGCTCAGCCACCTCACTGCAGGCTCCCTTAGACAGGGGTATGGAAATCCTTCATTCCAGTGATAGCAGATAAGGATGTTCCCAACCCATATTGCCACTGCTGGGAGGGAACAGGATTCAAATGGGTGGAAAATGGAGATTTTTGATATTTCAAATTGAGATCACTTAACAAAAAGTGATTCTTACTTCGACCATGGGTAGTATATCATCACACTAGTAGATGGCAGACAGATTTTAAATATGTGTTTTAGTATGGCCACGTAGAGCACGCAGAGCAAACGTGTTACTGAGACCCTAACAAAGCAAGATGCTTGGTGACATGGGCAAAAATAAAAGTGTATCTGAAGGTGCTGTTGGTACACTTGCATATCCTCATGCCCTTGTGCATGCAATTTAGAAGCAAGAAGCATAAACATAACTTTGGAGGAATTGTTTTTCAAGTAATCTGGAGCTTATGGATTTCTGAAAATCAGGCTTTTAGAAATGTGGGATCCTTTCCACACAGCCTTCTGGAAAGTTCATTCTCCTTAACCTACATACCTCAGCAGCAGCTGATGCCTTATGGATATGCATGAGAGCCCTTCTGTGTCTTTCTCCTCCTCACAGTTTGTCATTTTTGGACTTGGACTGTGCAGCCTGCTCTTGCCTGACTCCTCAGTGTGATATTTCCCCCTATGCCTCATCTTTCCAGAATCAGACTATAAAACCCAAAAAAATATCCCTTTTTTTAAAGGGAGTAGGAAAAGTTGGTGACAAGGGGAATGTTCTCCACAAACTCCAGCCTATGCTCTTGGAGTTCCTCTGGTTTCTTTTAAGTAGTGCTGTCATCAACACTTACTAAGTTACAACACCCTGAAGACTCACACAGTGAGTTGTTAGAGATGTTTTCTATAAATCATGCAAAGACACAAGCACATGCTGGTGTACCCCTTCATGCACACACCTAAATACCTATGGGTATATGCACAAAATTAATCAGAATGTGTAGCAGTGAAGGCAATTCCTGCATAATATTCTTTATGAAGCAGAAAAAAATGAACTAGTACATGGAGAGATGGGAGCACATGCCCACACCTGTTAAGTAAGTGGGAAGTAGTGTCATCTAGTGGTTAATTCAGAGCTACATGGGACAGGAGCTGAGACTCAGTATACAGTTGCCGAACTTTAATTCTCACTTTGCTGTACTGTGTAACCCAGAGGAACTGAATTTTACTTGTCGTATCCCATTGATTCAGGTAGAAAACAGGAAGGAAACTAAAGCCAGCTGGAGAACCATAAAACTGAAATATCAAAAATACATAAACTAAAATATGGACATTTTCTGGGTTTGCATCCCTTCCCAGCCAATGTTCTCAATGGTGATGCTGATTTCTTGATAGCATGCTATAGACTTTCTGCCCAGCACCTTCCATACAATACAGTTTGATAAATCCTGTGGCAGGATGCTGGCACACTAAAGAGGTACAGCAGTTTGCTGTTGAAATTTACAGTAATTGAAATTCATTCAGCTTCCAAAAAGGTAATATTAGACAAGTCTTCCACACGTAGTAACTCCTCATAAGACAGAACTAGTGTGAAAGCTGATTGTTTTCTCTTCTGACAATATGATTGTTAGAAATTGTAACTCTTAATATCAAAGCTAACTTATACCTGGATGCAACATTACTGGTGTGACTATTTGCTATGTAATATTCATTAGCCTCCCCCATTCCAGTTTCATCAATTCAAATGAAAGAAACAGGGCTAAGAAATGAAGAGCCAAGCATATTAGAAAGGAGCAGTTACAACCAGGACTTTCACCAGCTGCCCTCACTAACAGGCAGCTCTAAAATAACAGTGATGCATGTCTTAAGTTTCTGCTAACAAAGCTGATTTCTGACCAGAAGGCTGAAGTATTCTTTTTCATCTATTAAGCCCTGAAAGTGACAGTTCTTCTTCATATCCCTAATATTTCCTTTTCAGCTCACCGAGGCCAAAATGTCATCTTTTCTTATAAAACAAAAAATCAAAGCCAAATGGTTAAAATGCAAAGTTTTGGTTAAATAAACAGTCAGTATTTCAGTGGTTTTATCTACAGCCTGCAGAGCAACTAAACAAAGCCAAGATATTGTCCATCTCTTTGACAGACAAAGAGCCTCAGAGGTCCAGAATGACATGCCCGGGGCTGGCACGTGATTAGAGTAATTAAATTAAATAGCAGGAAACATGTTTTCCATATGCCATTGCCTGGCCACACACAAACTGTAACAGTAAATCTTTTATATTACATTGGATCAGGGGAACATATAACCATTTAAAAAATGCATGATGCCCACAAAAATCAGGTTAAAGGGAATATAGTACCATACTCACCAGGCTCCCTGGCTTTGGTCATTGGCCTGAAATGCCAGACAAGTTCATTCCTTCTTTCTTTTATTTATTTATTAAGGCTGCAGCTCAAAAATGACCCGAGCACCTGAACATTCAGGAGGCACTACTGAGTTTGTAATGCTGATGCTCCAAGGTTTTCAGGAGGTGACACAGAGGAACATTTCCTGTTAGTGATAAACTCTGAAGACTGCAAAATGCTCTTAACAAGATCAGAAGAATTTGGGGGAGAACACCCCAGCACATGAAAACCTGTCTAAGAAAATTTTAAAAATGTATCTTGTTGTCTGGTGAAATATAAACTGGATAACTTCATAAGCATGAAGATATTCCATCTTCACTTCATCTATCTTCCTGACCCAGAGTGCTCAGATAAGAAACAACACAATCTTCAGTGTTTCCACATTTGAGTCCAACACTGGACTATGCTGTTGAGTTTAATAATGGATTCAATTCAATGAAGTACAAGCCTCCAGCTGGAAAAATAAATGTCCACTTATCTTCAGAAAGCAGCGGAACAAAGATGATAAAACATTGGTAGACTTGGCCCAATCTTCAGCAAGTATTTTAGTGTTATTATTACTCAGTTATTTAGTATTTCTCAAGATATTGAAGCAAGATTCAAAGTGTAGTCGGTAAAGAGAATTAGGTACTGGGACTTCTACTGCTTTGAATGCTTTCTTTGCATTCAAGCAAAACTTGTTTTTAGAAGGGAATCCAAAATAATTAAAGGAGACAACAGGAAAGTGAAAGCCAATGACTTGTGTTGGTAGTAGCTGGCAGAGCAATTCGGGTTTTTTATAAACATTTCTTTACCAGTCTGAGCTCTTCTCTTCCCTGAAAGGTTCAGGGCATTTCAACTTAAATTATTTATGCTCAGTTTTCTGTAAAATGTGTTACAATTAACAGTTAAAAGGCAAAGCAGTTAATCTCTCATTACCATCTTGTCTTCTGAAAACAAACTTCTTTGCAGTAGGTAGAAATCTGGAGGCCTCAGGAGGAGATGGAGCTGCTCTCAAGGCCTAGAAGGGATCTCAAGCCCAACTATAAGGTGTCCTGTAAGATGTTTTATGGCTGCTGCTTCACTTTCTTTGCCCTTTCTCACCATTATGCCCCACAGCAGTGCCAGAGACAGGATACCCCTACATTCACTCCTGTTCCCTGTCTGGCACTGTCACTTCCCTGCCAGAAGCCAAGGCCATCACGGGGTGGGTGGCCAAGCACATGTGTGAAGCAGGTGACACTAAGGCCTCATGGCCCTTCCCACTGACTTCTCTTACTCCTTCTGATCATCATGAATGGGTCAAATCTGGACAGCTTGGCAGAGGGGCTACTACACCAGGGGTATCTGCAGGATGGCCAGAGAAGGGAGAAGAGGCTGAGGAAGTTTCTGCTGAGTAGATATTTGCTGAAGGGGAGAAACACTGTGCTAGCTCTGGGCGTAATTGTTCTGATTTTACAAAGTATATTCTTGGAAAGCAGCTTTATCTTTCCAGCTTCAGTGGCTGGAGACTTAGCCTATACAGAGAACTTGATAGCATTTCCTTGTCCTCATAATAAAGACTGTCATGTACTTAGACCTATAAAAGCATATGAAATTCCATCCAGTGGCTTCTGACAGTCTTCAAGTAACTCAGTTTTGCCCTCAGCAATGTCCTTGGGACAGATCAGAGGATTTCAACAGCTTTGTTTTTTTCTATTTTGTTTCCTACTCCTTCTTTCAAAGTCCTGCCTTGAGAATCTCCTTCAGCACAGTGCTTCTCATTAGCTACACAACACAGGGATCAGGTACAGCAGCAGTAGCGACTGGTAGCTGGGCATTCATGATGCAACAGCTCTGTAAGAGTGACCTGTGGAGAAGGCACTAGTTGAGGAGCGGATCCATTGTTAGTAGGAATCAAACTGTGAAACAGTATTTTACAGATTCTCACTTGGCATGGAATATCTTGGCTGTGTAGTCACCTGCAAGGCTTGAATCCCCTCATTTTGCTAGGATCAAGCTCTCAGTTCTGTAAATGAGCTTTGTGACAGAGAAAAGCAATGTTTGTATTGATCCTTCTTGACATAAGGTATTGTTGCTTTTCCAGGATTCTGCAGCTTGAACAGTGGGATTGCATCCCTCATTTCCAATTTGCCGAATCCTCTTCCAAGACCCCTAACTGTAGAATCTTTTTTTCTTTTCCATTTTTCAATATTTAGCATCCATATTAAAGCAGAAGAAAGCACTACATAAACAATAACTTGATTTGCATCAAACATTAAGTGCCCTCTCTTGTGATTTCCTTAATTACTAGCTGAAGTAGCTATGCAGAAGAGCAGGCAGACACAGTAGTGGATCCTAGAAAAAGAGATGTAAACAGATTCAAAAAAATTTTCTTCTCTAATGTACCTAATCCATTTTGTGCACCTGTCTTTAAGTTAGCATTCAGCCTTTTGCAGTGATTACCTTTCACCTATAATGTGGAGGTGGCCATGACAGTAAGAAAGAGAAGCAAACACTGACTCCATTCTGTCACTGACCAGCTAAAAGTTCACAGTATCCTTTCAGGCTTAAACGATCCCTTGAGTCATGGCCTCTAGGACTGGGTACTGGAAACCACACCTATGAATAAAACCATGTTATGAAACTGTTTCTCTGTGGTGACCACATGCAGCTCACTTTTGTGACAGTAGTTCACAAACACTGTGTTCATGTGGCTATGGCATCCCACCAGACAGAACCAACTGCCTCCTTGACTGAATGTGACTCTTCAACTTGTATGTTCAGCAGAGGAAGCTCTAGGAGAGCAAGCCTCATAAGCAGCTGGTCTTGGTAGCTAGCATCCCGTGTACAGGAGGAGAGCATTTCCCAAAGGCACTTCTGCCCTCTGCTCCCTCAGTAATAGAGATCTGTTCCAGAAATCTGCAAGTGCCATGCTTGATGGGAGCAAAAGGAAGACTAAAGGAAAAACTGGAGAATGGAATGGTCCATTCTTCACTAGCTGCTTTACAGGGAACCTGAACAAAGCCTTCTCAAGCCCTTGCCTTTGCTTTGTTGCTGCCATTTCATAGCTGTAACTTTCACAAGACTCTTTGCTGAGGAAGTACAGGCAGTATGAACAGAAAGACCTCCTTGCTCTCTTGGGGATCCAAAAGCCATTGGCCAGAATATAAGAGGAGAGAGATTATGCACTGCTTTGTACATCACAGCACTTATGTCTCAAAGGTAGTCAGGGTAAGATACATTTCAAGGCCATTGTTTAATGGAGCTTTATGAAGATTTAGCCAGCAGTACACTGAGACGTGCATTTATTCACTCTCATATAATAAGGGAAGGAAGAAAATGAAAACTTGTGTGAGTCTGACAGACAGAAACATTCAGAGGTCAGAACAGATTGTTTCTAAAAATGAAGCATGTAAAGAAACAGCTTTCCAAGAACACATAATCTTCTTCAATGACAGTAAAAATGAAAGCCTGTGCTGCCTGAAACAGGAAATGGTAAATTGCCAGTGGTATGGAAGTAGTATCATCTGATTGTCAAAATGTGAAGTGACAATTACTGAGATCTGGGCTTGGAGACTTTGGATTCCTGCTAGTTATGTACCCTGATGAATTAATCCTGTCCCAGCTCTCTGCTAATGCGCTGCCTTCTCTGACAAAAAGGAGCAGTAACAAAAATCATAAAATCACCAGGGCTGGAAGAGACCTCAAAGATCATCTAGCTCCAACCCCCCTGCCATGGGCAGGGACACCTCACACTAGATCAGGGGGCTGACTAAATATCGAGACGCTAGCTTGTAAGTATCTAAGGAAGGAAAAGAAACATACAAAAAAAACCAAAACCTTGCATAAAAAAAATAGAAACATTATTAACATTATTCTGTGAAATAATTTTATGTGGCGATGCTGTATGTTTGGTCAGACAATTAACTTCTTCATTTAGTTATGTGATAAGTCTTATTGCCCTCTGTCTAAGGTGGAAGTTTGCAATTAAACACACAAATAACAATTTCCTTGGTAATCATTAAGAAAAGTAGATTTGATATTTTCCTAGTAAAAGAAGTTACCATTTTAAAATCAATCCGGGAAATAATAATTGTAATTATCCTCATTATTATGCACCTTCACATAAAACTGGCATAAAAAAACCCAAAAAAACCCCACAATTCTACATGTAGCATGATTTGTGAAGTCCACAGTTAAGACACTTGCTAGAGATGGATGGGCCCTTAAGAGTAATGGTGACAGAAAGCTGGATAAATATTCAGATGGGGTCTCCCCTCATGTAAATGAATTAAAACTTTCCACAAAATTAATGCAACTATACAGCTTTCAGCCCCCTCACTCCATCCTGATAGTTCATGGCTCAGAGTTTGATCCCAGAAATCAGTGTCAGCTTGTCTTAGAGGGTGTACTGCAAAAGTGCACCTACAGACTTCAGGAAGGGTAGAAATGTACAGGATTAGTTCACCAAAGAAGGTGAACTGAGCTAGTATATTCTAAGGCAACCTTATTTAGGAGGGAGAAGAGGTGATGGCTGGTTTACTTGGAAGTTTGACAGTGTTCAAAACTTACATTTCCATTTATCCTGCCCCAAAATGTTGTAAGATACTACCATCCTGAAAGAAGCAAGTGTGCAGAGTGGTACACTTTTAACAGTCATATTCTCCAACCAACCTCCCTTGTATTTCAAGGCTACATAGTGTTAAGAATCAATACTATTCTATTCTATTCCAGGCAACTATGGAAAGTAAAACAAAACACATGCACCTAAGGCTCCACAGTCAGATTCAAAACACCTCATTTGATCTGCTGGTTAAGGCAGTGAATCATTTATAAGTAAGTATCTGGTCTGTCAAAACAGCTCTAATGACTAAGGCCCCCAAACAATCATCAGAGAGAATTAGACATTGCTGAATGATTTCAAGTTACTAAGCTAGTACTCTTAAATTTCAGCTGCTGCTAAAATAACCTTTGGGAGTCTCCAATAACTGCCTGTGCTCACAGGTAGCCAAGAAAGTTGTCCTGTATGAGCTAGATGAGTTATGGGGCTAGAATCAAAATAAGCAAGAGAAGTGTGACACTTGCTCAGTAAATGGGCACCAGAAACCAGGACATACCTAAAGCAAGCACATCCCTTCCCAGTCCTGGTGTGTGTGTGTGTATGAGTGTGCATGGCAAAGAAACTCAGCTTTCTGCTGCTATGCAGTTTGAACCAATTGTATTTTTCTGCCTTTAAGTCTAATTCCAAATTAGGCTGAATTAGAAGAGACCAAAACAAAATGCAAATGCAAAGCATAAAGTCTATCAACTGCAATATACAAGTGGTAAAGTTCTAAACAACCAACTGTGACTATTGCTTTAGTGCACAGAAGATAATTTTATCCAGGATGTTCTTCTTCTGTTTGCCTGAACAACAGTTCAGCATATGATGTTCTGAGCTATAGTTCTCCACCGAGAAATGAGGTACAGAAGCCCCTCTACCACCCAGAGGATGGGAACTGCATAAGGAAATCAGAAACTAAACAAATAAATGAAAAGCAAACAAACATTTCTTAAGTGGATAAGTAAGACATGCTGCTAGGGGAACAGAGGACAATAAGGAAATTAACTTGGCTTAGCTAATTTTGGCTGCAAATTGTGAAGTGCTCATATAGGGGAGAAATAAGTAAACAATTTTAGATTGGTTCTTGGGACTAATGTTTATAGATTTTTACCTCAGAATGCCAGTGAAGATAAAAACAGGGTAGAGTTGGCTTAAGTAACGTGGAGGAAGTCTTAGCCATCCTGATGATAATGATGATGGAATGAAGATAGTGCATGAATGGACTGCTGAATAGAAAGGATGAGTGGTGGCAGTGCCTGGAGTGCTCCTGCTTGCTGAACCATTCAGCTTTTAAACCTATTTTTTTAATTCTAGAAGATGAAAAAAAAGGCTAATGTTACAGCATCTACATTCCAGTAATGTGTCTCTCTCTTGGGTATGTAAATATTAAAAAGCAATTTTCCTCATTTAATACTAATTGCTTCTAAATTCACAGCTATACTGGCTTCAGTTTTTTGGACAATAGGACAGAATAAACAACTGAAAAAAAAAACAGGGGGGAATGCACATCATTCCAGGAAAAAAGTAAGGCTTGTGAAGTCCATTATGATTATTTTCTTCATTATGGATGCTTTGATGCACAAATAATTTAGAAAGAAAAAAAAAAATCTAGGTGTAGCCTCCAGAACAGGAATGCTGTAAATCAAAAACCATTTCTGACTCCTGTTCTAATTCTGGCATGAGTATTTAAACAAAAGGCATCCTAATAAAATCCCTGTTGAAAGCATGATTTACTTATAGACACAGTACTCTAAATACATAATAAACAATGGGCAAGCACTATAATGCTGCACTGTTAATGCCAGTTTTAAGCTTTCTTAAGTTAAAACTTCACTTTTAAAGCAATTTCTTTTCTGGATGTATTACTGATGAAACATTACCTGGCTGTGCATTAGGGAAAATACCTGAATTTGATTTATGGAAACACTTATTCTGATATAATAATAACGTTGTTGAAAATATTTTATTTAAAATAGAAGAATCAAACCTGTTAAGAGGCTTTGCAATTTAAAGGAACAGTTATGAGGTAGAACGCCACAGCTTTCTGAACTCTTTTGTACTGTAGCAACAGGGGTGGCTATGCAGCACAAATGGTTTCTCTCTGTAGATCTGAAGCAAGGTTTAGAAAATGTCACAAAGCTCCCATCCTCATGGAAGTGCTCAGATGTTTTTCTAAAGGAGTTTGCTGTCTCATGCAACTGCATTGATGCCTGAAAAGTTCATGGATTCCCTCCTCCCCAGCGTACTTACAGGTGGACTCTAGTTTTGCAAAGCTTTTGAGGAATATCAAAGAGGTCAGTATGAGCTCAGTTTCAGATTAGCGTCTTTGGGCTTCTAGGTCATAGAAATAATTTTGGTTCACGTGAATTTTGGGTAATTAGGAGCCAGGACCTGAGATTCACCTTTACCTGTCCTGCACGGTACAATGCATGATCACACGTTGAAGACAGATGCCATGATGGGAGAATGAGCATGCACCAATACTTTTCCACATTCACTAAAACTTATAATGGCTGATGTAGGCTAAAACAACAGACCAAA